>JAKCPI010011207.1:0-67535 GCA_023213315.1 Euborellia annulipes | reverse complement strand
TAAGCTCTCAACCATGGGATCTAGATGAAACACTGTTCTTAGTAATATTTTAAATGATACTCTAGGTAATATGTTTTAACTTTTTATTGGTGAAATAATAAATCTTATAATGTATTTCGATATTACTGTCATCCCATTGTTTGAAGTGGAATCACAGCTAGTGAATAAAATACGAAAGATTTGTATCAACTCTTTCGAATAATTAGCTGTACTAATTATTTCAGGACCACTTTAAGCTGGCCAAATTGTGATTAGACCGAGATCATTTAATAAAAAGAAAAAAAATTTCAGGTCCATGGGTCAGGAAGAATTTTACTTTGGTTATAGTCTTTCTAATTTTTATTGTGTTTATAAGTTATAATTTAAGAAATTCTTGAATTTAATAATAGATTGGCCAGGAATTATCGCAGGTAAAAAGGAAAAAAGGTCAAGATTTCCGACACAGGCAAGAAATTTATTTTCATTTAAATTTGATACCAATCAATTGAAAAATATGAACATAAGTATAGGAACGAAACGTTGTGAATGTTCGAATAAATATTATTGGCCTGAAAGCTGTTTACTCTTTTACTATCAAACTGTTAAAAAATTCAATGTAAACTAAATGGCTTAAGAGAAATTTGTAACCCAGAGCAATATCTAAAATCCAAAAAGCAGCTTCTACTATTATCTGATGATAGACATTACTAGAGTTTATTTGTACATATATGTTGTTTAAACTCAATATGATATAGTGATTGATCATTCCAAAGCCCTTTTATAAATCCCATTCCCTTTCACAATGAGATTCTTTTGATTATACAATTATTACTAGGTACGTTATATCAAATGCTCAATGCCTTGAAGCTCCTGTTTCATAATCATCAGTACAATACTCGTCCTGAGTAATAAAATATATCGAAAACATAATAATTTGTTTAATTAAATTCTAACTAGTCCCCTCGATAAAATATCTATGATATGTTTGTAGAAAATAATCCCGTAGAAACAAACCAATGTTATTTTAAAAGAATGTGAAATTTTTAAATAAATTCTTTCAAATCTTGATAGGAATTGTCAATTAATTTTTTTTTTTCCTTTACCTTTCTTTCTTTTTTATAGCGTAACATTCTATAATCGGATTAATCCAAAAATAATCCGATTACTCTAAGTACCTGTGTATAAAAGCAAAGGTAAAGAAAATAATTTTAATTGGCGAGTGCTATTAAAAAAATCTTCGATTTATTGGTGACGTTAGTTAATTGACGTATTATTATTAAAAATTTGATAAGGATTAAGAATAAAATAATTCACTCACCCTGTCGTTTATATTAGAATAAGAAATAATATAAACAAATGAATGTAAGGAAATTGAGAAAGTAAAATTGGTTATTTAGTCTCTTTCACTCGTTCTTATTTCGAAAACCACTAAAACAAATTTCTCGTTGTCAAGTCTCTCTAAAGTCAATTTTAAAAGTCAGTGCAGAGAGTGAAAGAGAGAGAGAGAGAGAGTCCTCTTTAACAAACGCTCCTCTATCTGTTTTAGCTTTAGGCCAAATAGGAAACTTAAATAATGGATATAGGGCGGGGGTGGGTCCTAATTTTAATCCCCTAACAAGAAACTGTTGGCTGTCTTCTCAGGGTGAATTCGAGAGAGAGACCAAAAGCGAAAGAGGTGGGTGAATAGAGAGAGAGAGAGAGAGATATCGATTCGCAAAAGCCTCTGTTTGACTCACACACACATGCAATGCAAACACTCACTCCCATTAAGTGCATCCTGCACGCATTGAGCTTCTCTCCCGTGCATGTACGCACGCACGCACGCACAATGGATGAGACACACAATATGACATTCAAATATTCAGGGTGGAATATTTATATAAAAAAAAAAAGGAAAATATATGAATTAGCGTTTTATTGCAAGGTGGAAATAAAGGGAGAAAAAAAGTTTCTATTATTTTGTCACGAAATAAATAAATATACTGTCGATCGACATGGTAGTAACAACAACAGCATCATTTTGTTTAATGTTTTTAGATCAAAATTTAAGCAGGTATAGAATCGGAGAATTGAAAAGATAAAGAATTTAGGCGTCAATTGTCATCCTTTACAAATCAATTTTTAATTACGTCAGTTATAGATTTTATATTTAATAAAGAAAATATGTTAAGTCGGAGTTAAATTTATAAATTTTAAGAAACACTTATGACAGCTGACAGGACCGGAAGAAGAAACGTGTCAAAGGCCGACAGTAGGTGACTTTCTTAATGAGATAGTCATTGTCAAATTCAATTAATAGATAAATATTCAAGCCGCTAAACTTTTTTGTGCATGCCTCCCTATCCGGGCACACATGCGTTGTAAGATGTTGTCACGTCAAAATCTAATAAATATAGAAAATAAAGAGTACAATAAAATAAATAAATATTAACAATGAGAGATTTAAATAAGATTTTATTGAATTTTTCAAGGTATTATCTGTCAAAATATAGCTGAAATGCAAAACTATCCTTATAAAAAAAATAGAGCAATAACATTTTTGGGTTGTTCATGGGTTTAAAGCAAGTAATTTGGGAAAGTTTTATTAGGATGCATGTATAAATAAATAAAATATTGATAAAAACGTGTTGACAAGGAGAGTTTTGCAGCTCAACTTTGATAACAGGCAGTTTTGCACTTAGGAGGGAGAATATATTTATTTACTTAAGAGAGTTTTGAAACACATTAATATTGAGATGGGCCACTTTGACCAGGAAAATAAAAAATTTTTAACACCGTACAATGGATAAAGAAAGATTTGCAACCAAATGTATATTTCAAGGTAAATATACAATTTGGAAAGAAAATAAGTTCAAATTTAGTTTCTCAGCCACCGAATTAGTAGGACACGGCACGACCTTTAACTCAAATTTTTTGATAAGGGCAGTTTTGCATCTGAGCTCCACATATTGTTGTTTAATGGGATGCAGTCTCGAATCAGGGAATTAAATTTATTTCGGGGAGTAGCAAGTCTCACTGGAAATTTTCTTTCTCCCTAATTTCTTTTTGATTACATTACACAGAGAAAGAGATAGAGAAGTAAGAAAAACAAGGGGCTTACGTTGAAACGATGCTGCAAGGTGTTCGTCCCCTGCCACATGGCCATATCTCTCGAATAACGGAGGGATTGGATGCTGCGTGGTCCACGACTGGGGGCCTTATGAATGAGTGGCGAGTGAGTGCAACAACCCCACGTTCTACGCGCAACCCTCGTGCTGCAGGGCTGCCACCCCTCTACTATTCAAGCAAAACCATTTCCCTTCTCTTTACTGGCCTAGCAAGGTGCCAACTTGCTTACTCGCTCGCTTTGTAGCCACCCTCTTTATTGCGGGGATTAACCAACGATTATCCAAATTATTCTATGGATGACAAAAAATATGAAGGGGTCTCTAAAGTAATAAAGAAAAATTTCAAGCTTCAACTAAAATAACAAATCGTTCAAGGGTATATTGATCGAATTCAAATAGGAGGACAGATCAACTTTTAAATAGATTAAAGTTCCCCCCTGAGAAATGGAAACCTCAAAAAGCAAAACCTCAAAATACGGGGAAGGGTGACTTCTTTTATATTTAGTAAAATCATTGAAGAAAGATTAAAGGGGATCCTCTGAATTTGTATCTTAAATAACTTAAGTATTTTTCAATGCAATTTTTTTTTTATGATTATTATATAATTTAAATAAATATTCATCGGACTAGGCTTAAAGATATATCAATATTGACATTTGCCTACATCTCTAACTTCTCATGGGAGGGGGGGATAGTGGAATTAGAGTATTCATTTGTGTATTTTTAATGATTATTTATTTAAATCCAATCTCTTATATGTTGTCAAATTCCATTAATACTTTATTTTTCTTTCTAGATCAAGTTTGTTTAATAAAATTTAATTAATATTTCCCTATGATTTCATTAATTTTATATGAATCGGATGGAGATTTATCGAATTGGACGTTGCTTTAACGTATATAAAAGAGAAAAGGAAAGAGAATGAGAAATGAGAAAGAGAAGGAAAAGGAAAGTCAACAAAAAGTAAGCAGTAAGGGAAAGTTTATAATGAATTATAAACTAAACCAAAACCAGAAAATCTCCCTGATGGTGCTGTCAATGCTGCTACTGCTATTCTGCTTTAGAGAGAAGTGGAGGGGACATGGAGGGGAGGGGGGAGGGGGGAAGTCACCACCAAATGTCAATTCCAGATTAATTATAATCCCTCTATTGATGCTACTGAAATGAAAGCGTTTTTAAAGAAGATGTTTCGAAATCGAGCCTCAGTTTATTTACATTATCAATTATCTAATATGATTATTGTTGAGATATACGTAAATGGATGTAATTATTTATATTAAAAATCAAGGAATCTATTTTAAAGGGGACTTTCGAAAAGAGATTTTAAAAATTAATAAAGTAGCTTCTGCGTTTTGCTAATTAGGATTTTCATAAGTAATTTTATTCATAAACTTTTATTGATTTGAGAAGGAAAATAGGACTACAAGCAGAGATGGGCAGTAACGAAAATACATGTATTTGAAATACGTATTTTCGTTAAACCATCATCAGCCTTCTAAGAGGTCATAGGTCTTAAGTACACATATTCTATGAACTCTTAATAGGCTGCTGATGGTAACACGTCCTGAATGAAGAGTTCTATATAAATAAAAGCTGTCTTCACATTTGACTGACTGACTTCTATTTAATTAATTTCATCGACATTGCTTTCAAATTTAATTCATATGTATATAATGTTTATGTATGGCTTAAATACAAATGCCTGAACCCCCAATATATGGTATATATTAATCATAACGGTTATCGTCTAAAGGAGTGGTCCCACCCCCCAAATGGCCCGGCCCCCCACCTAGCAGGGCAGCAAGAATCTTTTAGGGGAAAAAAAAAAAAAAAAAAAGAAAAAAAAAAAACTTTTTAAAAAAAAATTATATTTTTATTTAAAAAGAGTTTCTTAAATATTTTCAAAAATTTTTCAAAGATTTATCACACGTAAAAAAAAAAATTCAAAAAAAAAACCAAAAAAAAATCAAGAGAAAAATAAAATATAGAATTAAAAGTTTAGATTCCGTGAAAATGGATTAATAGTAAAAAGGAAAAAGGAACAAGATGACGGAAGGAACCAAATAGTTCCGAAGGGTAGGGGGAAAAAAGGAAGGGGTGCCGGGTGGTGATAATTCTCACACCCCACCTTCGGGGGGGGGGCGGACTACAAAGGTTGGGAGTCACTGGTCTAAAGTCTTAAATGGCCTGAGTTGCCGAAAATACTGTGTGAATGTGTGCGTGAGTGTGAGTGTGAATGAAAAATAAAAAAAAAAAATAATAATAATGTTTATGTAGATTTATTCTGGGTTTTGTTGTCCACCGACCCCGCACCGAGGGATTAATAATGGCGAGGGCAGAAGAAGATTCTGGGTTTTGTTTTAATAATAAAGTTTATTTTAAATTTCTATATTTTTCTTACATTTACGTAAAAAATTATATAAAAAATCAGTGATGTAACAAGGATATGAAGCGCCTGTGGCAAGTGTCCAACTTGTGCCCCCGACCGTTATGAGGGGGGCCTCCTAACCTACTTTTTGGGCCAAGACCCTCCTTTTTAAAGATATTGTGCTCCCTATATAAAATACAAATTTTGTAAAATATATAAAATGGTACTTCAAATTCTAAATTGCCCCTCCTCTGAATAAGCAAATTTCCGCTCCCCCTCCCTCTCAGAATTAAGTCGGTACCCTCTGTTTTGCGCCCCCAGCCCAGCTGCGCCCCAGGCGGGCGCCTGTTTTGCCACGCCCTCGTTACGGCCCTGTAAAAAATGTATTTTGTATTTGGAATAAATATTTTCAAAAAACTATTTTATTTCAAGATTTTTTCTTTTCTAACGAAAATACTTTTTAAAAGTATTTTGCCCAACTCTGACTACAAGATTATTATTAATATTCAATAAATTATTTTTCTTTAAATAAAATAAATAAATTTAACTAGGCAGAGCCTAACCTCTTAACCTAATATCGGAGAGACGAAAAAAGTTAGAAAAAATACGTAATATGCTCTAATGTGTTTATTCATAAATTTTATTCTGTGTAAATGTAAAATTTATCTATTTGTATCCTCGTTTCTCTAAAATATATCAATATTTAATATCCCTAATCCTAGTTACGACTATGACCTAATTTTTATTGCAATATTTTTTTTTTTTTCAAGTTTAACTTGTCTAGCCTTCAAATCATTTAAATTAGAAGCTCAAAAAAAAAAATCAAGAAATTAAAAATTATGAGATTATATTCTAATTTTAATTAAGAGATCTGATGTTTCAATCCTTTATCCTTTTGTAAATGAAATTACTGTAGTAGAAAATTAATTCACCAAGGCAAATTAAAGACGTAAATAATATAATCGTCAGAAATTTGGCGTAAGATAATATAATGGTATTTAGGTAAACTTTAATCTAATACAGTCTACAAACTTATCTGGGACAGAGAAAAAATAAATTTGAAAGAATCACAAAATAGTAGAATACTAAACAAAAAAATCTGGTGTGACTGGCGCACAGCACACAACTTTCTCTTACCTTCGGTAATCGAAAGTTGTGTACTGTGCTTGTCACACTAGATTTTTTGTGTCGACATGTATTTAGTTTCCGACAGTACGGTACATTCGATTTTCAAGGTGTAAAATTTATAAGTATGGCAAAATATTTATATTTTGTTACCATGGCAACCATTTCTCCTATCTTTTCTATGGAGTACAAGAGTAAAGTGGTCTTCAGAAGATTTCAATCACAAAATAAGAATATACATTTTAAAGAGAATCTAAAAATTAATTGATTTTTGAATTAAAAAAAAAATCGTTGGAGCTAATTTTGAGAAAATCGAAAAAAACTGAAAAAGTGCATCAGTAAAGTACTAGTACTCTTTGGTCGATTTTGTTCAAAAGCTTCGTGTCACGTCCCATGGGGGTGCCTAACTTAAATATAAAATTTTAACTCTCTTTTATAGATATTTTGTTCACAGACACACACACAGACAGACACACAGACACACACACAGACAACACACAACACGCACACACAGATAGACAGACCATGTCGCAAACCACTTTTTTGGATTCAGGGGACCTCAAAACTAACCCATCAAATCTCGACACATTTTTGACAAAACAATACTTTCTCTCTCTATATATATTAACATATATATAGAGGTAAGAGAAAGTAAAAATTCGTCCAGAAAATGGAAATAAAAATTGGGTGTGGGAGGGAACCGAAACTAACAACGTAACATTGAAAGACAAGAGATTTATATTTTAGAAAAGTTGTATAATTCTGTTATAAAAGTCATTAAAAGAAAGTTTTTAGAATGGAAGTAAGAGGAAAAGGAAGAGAAATTCCTAAATGAGTGATAGATAGCATATTAAAGTTAAGAGAAGAGATATGTCGTCTGGACCAGGGCAAGAATAGCGCATCTTAGGCGACGCGCCGTCTGCTAGGGCGCGCAGGGCAAAGGGCGTTGCTAGGGAGCCTCCTCTCAGCATCCCTTTGCCTGCCTTCCCTTTCTCCAGAGAACACAATCGTCCCCCTTGGAATCTGATCCTAACCTTCGCGAAAATATTATATAGTAGATTATTATTAAGGATGAAAAAAGAAAAAAAAATCCTTTGGGATTTGAATAAAAGTAACAAATATCAACAGGATATAAAAGAGGGAATAAAATTTTGCATTATTTTATTTCGATGGCGTCATTTAAATATAAATTATTAAGTTGTTCAGATTTCAGGAATGTCAACAAGTCGAACACAACAGGAAGACGATTTCAATACGAAGGCGTAATGTGGCACAGGTCATATGTTATGGTGATGGGGCACATCCAATATCTAAATAAATGCAGCAATACCTCGCAGAATTCGGCTTGAAAAAAGTTAAAAATACAGGGGAAAAAATATTTTGTTTGGAACAAATTATCGTATAAGTTTGATTATTTCAATTTCAATAGTAATCCGTCAAATTGTTGGACCTGCTTAACCGGATTATTAGAGGTAATGCTACTACTCCCTCTCAAGGTCATTTCTCAAAATTAAGTTTGTATGAGAAAAATATAGCTGATTATTTAAGAATACTGCAAGAAAATAAAAGGTATATATCTATATAGAGCCTGAGTTTCTGGGGTCGTTTTCCGTCTAAAGCGGGAAAAGCTTTATTTTAATTCATTTGGTTACCAATCAAGAGAGGTAAAGGTCTAAATGGCCTTAGATGTCGAAAGAGACACAACAAATTTACGGAAGTCATTCGGAAAGTAAAGAACTTTTAGTGCTAGCAAGTAGCGCACATTGTTATACTGGCGATGAGACTTGGAGTTGGCACATTACTCCAGAAACAAGCGCCAATCAATGGAATAGCACCATTCAAATTCTCCAAAAAAAAAACAGAAAAAAGTCAAACAAATTTTGAGCATTATGGATACGGCTTGGCGGCAACTGAGTATGCAGAATGCATAGAAAAACTTGTAAAACGATAAGGACAAGTGTTTAAATTTAAACGGCGAGTATGTAGAAAAGTAACCCAAGTATCAAATAGTATGTAAATAAAGTTTTATTTTTTAAATCAGTTATTAAATTTTTTATACAAAAACATTCTTTACTTTCCGAATGACCCTCGTAAAAAACAACAATAATGAACAGTATTTTTATACTTTTTGCCCAATTTAATAAGGAAGGGTCAGGGATTTTCTCCAAATTTTAGTATGTTGTAGTACATTAAATAAAAGACTGTTTGTAAATCTTCAGCCCTCTAGGGGCCCCTGGACTAGAGAAAACGTTATTAGAATGTCCAAAAAAGGCCGACTCGAGGGAAAAATATACTTTTTTTTTCTTTTTCTTTTCAAATAAATTATTCATTATAAAAAAATAAGAGAGAAATTATTATTACAAGTACGAGAGAACACGTGTGCCAAACTAATGGAATCTTCTCAACCCTTAGAGTTTGCTTCGTGATCTAAGGGTCAGCAATAAAGTTCATTTAAATTATATTGTCACCTTATTGGGCAACGCTGGATCGTCCGCTAAGAGCCCAGTACTGAAATTATATAAAATACAATATATAAGTTGTACTCCAGTTAGATTTACTATAACTTCAGTACTGGGCTCTAGGCGGGAAGGAAGGACGATCCAGCGTTACCCAACGTTTTTATAGTTTATATGTTTGCTATCTCTATGTTCAAAAATACAAAAAAATTTTTAATTTCAACTATCAACACCTAAGTTCATCACAAGAAAACACTTCCGCAATTCAATTGAAAAATAAAAAAAAAATTTTCTTTAATTTAAAACCAAGTGAAACCTCACATCTATATTAAATAATTTTATTGCTTAAAAAAAGCATAAAAAACTTGAATAAAAAGTTGTTAAATAAGCATAAAAGTTGAAAAAAGCATCTCATAAGCAATTTTTTACTCATACCAATGGCGTATACAAATTTTTTTTAAAGAAACTAAATTTATTCCGCCCCGCTCTACGGAAAAATTTTGTTTTTGCGGAACCAAATTGTTTTCACCCTGCGGAAAAATTTTTTTACAGGGCTATATTTTTTCACCCTGCGGGGTTTTTGGAAAAAATTTTTTTTTTTTCGGGGGGCCAGCCCCCCCTCCCCCTACCTACGTCACTGGTGTATGCGTGTGTGAATGGAAAAAAAGTGTTTTTTAATAAAAAACAAAAAAATTATAAATATTCGTAAAATAAGTTCAAATAAGCTCGAAAGGGAAAAAAAGCATGAAAACTCAAAAAAAAGCAAAAAAAGCATAAAAATGCAGTCTCAATGCACTTAGTTTTTCTAATTGCATAGAAATTAAATATCTAATGGTTGCTCATAAAATTGAGCAACAAGCATTTCTGCTTAAAATCCGGTCTCTACTATAAATATGTTTCACGTAAAACCTACACCACTTTCCCTCCAAACTATAGCAAACATTTTTCATTAAGTTGGCAATCGTGTCCTCTTGTACTTGTAATAATAATTTCTCTTTTTTTTTTATGAATTATTTATTATATTTGAAAAGAAAAAGAAGATATTCATAGTATATATATATTTCCCTCGAGTCAGCAAATTTTTTAAATCTCTATATATACGTATTCAGAAAAGGAATATTAAAAAAGATGTTTTTTTTTTATTCTTTTGGAAAATTAAAATTAAATAGAGGTAGGAAGATATTTTGAAAATTAAAGATCCCTGGGCCTGGAGATTTGCATAACGACCCTGCATGTGGGGTCGGGGTGGGGAAGTCATAAATTGGCTTTATTGGACAGCTGGATTGGTTTATTAATTTTTCAGCTTTAAAAAAAAATGTTTTTAAAGATATTTAAAAAGTATATGTAGAAAATTGATTGGTTATTATTCAAAATAAAAAGTAAAGAGGAGCAAAATGATTTATGGGGATATTTATATGAAAGCCAACTATGCCCAAAAAATCAAAATTCATATCGTTAGAAATGGCTGTCTGTCACCACTATTTTATTTCATCCCCAGTCGTCTTTATTATTAGCCTCGTTATACATTAAAATATTTTTCTAGTCTTTCCGTATTCGATATTTTTTTTTTTCAACATGATTATTGAATTTCAATGCAGTCAATTGAGATAAGCGGCGAGCCTCGTCTTGGATGCTGTTCAACAGACAAGCACTTGCAAAGTATTATTGATAAATTTATGAACGAGATGTTGAGTTCGTATAATTGGGAAGCTAGATGTCTTTCTATGCAGACGAGAATTATTCAATTACTTCTTTCTGAACATACGAGGGAATTGTATCAAGAGCATGAAAACGATTGGGATCCCCAAATAGATTTTGGATACCTTCCAGATGATGATGATGATGATGATGATTGCAATTTGATTCCCGTTAATTTTGAAAGTGATGTTATTAGAATTTTTGATTTGTATAGACCCAATTTAACACGTTTCGAAATGAGTATAGAATTTAATGATATCAGAATGAAATCTTTATTGGTATTTATGACTAATTTAAAAGTTTTGAATTTAGTCATTAGTGAACCAGAACAAGTTGATTTTCTTTTGCAAACTTTTCCTCAATTAGAAAAGTTGCACATCAATTTTGGTGATTTTACAGTAGACAATATTGAAAAATGGCCTATACACGAGAATCTCCGTGAATTAACAATTGAATATGATTATCATTTCGAAAGACTAGACCCTGTTACAACGGCAAAGATCCTAGAACGATTTCCAAACATTGAGATTTGTAACGTTCCTAGGATCCTTGATATAATTAAAATATTAGGACCAAAAATTCCAAAGAATTTACAAAATATTGAATTTGATTATTATGAAGATAAATTATCAGTATCAGATATTCAATTAATCCATCGATATTGTCCGTCACTAAAAAAACTAAAAATGATTCTTAGTATAACACCTCAAAAAGAACTCTTGGAATATTTACCAAATTTTAAATATTTATCAGATCTTTCAATCGAATAGTGGATGAAGAATTATGGGAATCATTTCAAAAAATTGGACCACAACTTCACAATCTTAATATTCGTATTAATAAATATAATTTATCTTTATTACTTGAACAATGTCCAAATTTAGAAAGTTTAATCTTTTACGGTAAATGGACAATAGAAAATCGATGTATTTATCATGAGAATATAAAATTATTTAATTTAAATGAAAACGCTTATGATCGTAAACTAAAGGATCTAAGCATTTTCCTGCAAGGCTTAATTAAGATCGAAAATTTTCATATTTATACCAGGGATATGGAAGCCATACCAGAATCTGAAATCCCGAATTTAATTGCTAGCTGGCAAAATATGAAGATTTTATCTATTACTGGAAATGGTTTGGCAAACACTTTAATACAGATAATACAATCTTGTCATAAACTTGAAAAAATAATTTATAGATGTACCGAAGACCAAGATATAATTGCAGACTTTATTAAGAAAAATAATTTCAATATACAATATAGTTTTAGTGGAGGAAGTCCTGAACACAGCTGTTGTTTTTCAACCATATGGGATTATAACAAAAGAGCATTGACCCTTTAGGGGTACAATTTAATTTAGAAATTTTTTTTTTATCATCTGATACTGTCATCCAGGCATCAAAGTTTTGGAACATGTTGCCTATAAACATAAGGGAATCTACCTCTGTAAATGTTTTTAAATTAAGACTAAAATCCTTTATTTTGGAATTACAAAGCCAATCTCTGTAATATACCGTATATTGTATAAATGTATGTATACTTAACACTCAGAGAGTGAATTTTTCTTTCTTTTGTAACTTTTTTTTTGGTTCATAAAGAGGACAAGAGTCCTCAAGAACCTAATAAATATTTCTTATTCTTATTCACTCAGAATAAGCCAAGGTTAGGTTAGTTGTTCCCAGAGATCACAATTTAGTTTTTTAGGTTCTTTGTAGGGTTAGTCGGAGCGATTTCGATTTTTAATCGAAAATCGATTCAGCCTCCGAATCTACCAACCCTAGTTCTTTGCGTTAACTAGAGCTCGGTTGTTGATGCAAATGCATGTTTGTAGAGAAGCCGAATACGTTCCAGAAACTTTGCAGTTATCCATTTCATTAGTATTTCAAGTTAGTAGCGATTCAATGTTCCGAGCATATGTGCACATTTTTGTGAAATTTCATGCACAATGCATGTTCTAATCGAAAACATTCATGTATATTTTTTAACATTTTTTTAAAAGAAAAAGCATGTTTTGGATAGTTATTGTATTGTAGTGCACACACATATACAAGGAATACAATCGATTTTACCCGCGTCCGCTCAAGCCAAAGTCTACCTTTAGAAGTAGCTGTTTACAAAGGTTCAAACGTCAAAAAAGTCTTTACCCCTTGACTTTTTAACTGAATAATCAATTTTTAGCCCACGGGGCTTGGTGTAGAGGTTACCGTGCTAACCTCGTATACCAAACGTCGCGGGTTCGGACCCCAGGCAGTCTGATGATTTTATTTAAGCCACTTGGATACCAAATGGCTTAAATAAGAATGCCTGGACCCCAAATAAATATATATTATAAATACGAGTATCGTTTAAAGTCTTAAATGGCCTAAGTTGCCCTAAAGACTGTGTGTACGTGTGTGTGAATGTGAGTGTGAATGAGAAAAAAGTGTGTGTTAAAAAAAAAAAAAAATCAATTTTTATAAATATATTATATTTGAGTTTTCTGTTCATGCCTGCCTTATCTGAAATGTATGATGACGTCAACATTCTTGTATCTATTATAATAGAACTAAAGATGTAATTTGACTATATAATATTTGGTTGAATTTTATATTCTTTTATTAGAAAATAAATAGAAAATGTTTAAATATTCCCGCTTTTTTTTTAGCTTATTTTAAAATTAATCCGCTAGAGAGCTCTGTATAACTTGTATCAGGGAGGTAGGGAGAGAAGCTTTGGAATAAAAGTTGTCGCCTAAATGACGTCACAGCCGCCATATTGAAAAGATGAAAACATTGGATTTCCCATTGAACGTAATGTTAATATATCATCAAATTTCGGGCCTTTTTTTTTGGAAAATTATGTGAGCAAAAATTTTCTCATGAAGGAAAAACTCTTTAAAAATTATTTTATTTCAACCGCAGGTCGTTTTGATATGCATATATGTATAAAAAAAAAAATTAAATGTTGCGGCAATCATTCTCTTCCTAATGCTGTTGATTAGTCTATTAAAAAAAGAAATTATCATTAGTTTAATGGAAAAATGGTTACAAAAAATAAAATATAAACAAAAAATATATTTATTAATATATTTGTTTAATTACCAAAAATATTAATTTATATAAATCTCATAATGTTATATACAAAAAATATTTTGTTTAGTACTATAAATGTATGCAATTAACTGAGTATATAGAAATGCCTGGACCCCCAATAGATATATTATTAAAAATACTACTATCGTTAAAAGTCTTAAATGGCCTAAGTTGCCGAAAAGACTGTGTGAATTTGTGTGTGAATGTGAGTGTGAATGAGAAAACAAAGTGTGAATGTTTAAAAAAAAAAAAAAAAAAAAACTGACTATATATAAATATGACTGGTAGGTTTGAGGCAATTGTTATGATAAAAAAAAAAAAAATACCTGATGTTTTCTCATCAAAAGAAGCTTTTTAGGGGGCTTGTAGAAAGAAAATGTTTTCCCAGATTACTCTTCATTTTGCTGTCTATTACTTTTTTTATAGGTCGTTTCATGCATCCATATGCAGATCATGCCATGTTAATTATTTTTAAAAATAAAAATAAAATAAAAACATACAAACATAAAATCAAGAATTATTCGACAAAACAACTATCTATAACCTATACCTAACCTAGGCTTAAAATCTAAAAAAAAAAAACAAGTAAATACAAATTAAATCATTAAAAACTATTTCAAATGTTTAAATATATGAACAAAACTATAAAACAAAGAAGAAATATCTAAGAAAAACTTTCAAAAACACGAGGAAATTGGAAACAAAATTGTATTATGTCCTATGGAAAAGTCAATGTTTACATGTTTTCAATATGGCCGACACGAATTTCTCCCCTCTTTTTTGGAGCCACCCCCACTCCTTCAAACAAGCCTTAGTGTCACTCCCTACCTCCCTGATGGGCCCCAATGGGTAGTTTCTCCTCTATGGTATTGATTATCTTATTCTCTTTGGTTCCCAAGTTGGACGAATTGACAGGTCAAGAATATTAAATTTATCTTTGTTTTAAAATTTTCTATAATTTTAATCATAGAATATTCTAACAAAAACTAAAGGAAAAAAAAAAGTTCGTCATTTTTTGAATATTCTAAGAATACGATTTTTTTCTTCAATCCTTGTATAAAATTTCTTCTTTAATTTTAATTATTACGTCTTGTTTCTTCAACTGAAGAATTGTCAATTATAAGTAAATATTTTGACATATCCTAAGTTATTTTTATTTATCTTGCTTCGCTTATCAATTTTATTTTTTTATTTTTGCTTCACTTTCATTTGAGTCATTCATTCCACATCAAACATATTTTGAAGGTTATTATTTACTTTCTCTTACCTATATATGTAATATATAGTGAGAAAGTATTGTTAATTTATTTTATAATCTAATTTAAAAAAATCTGGTGTGACTGGTCGCACAGCATAAAATTTATAAACAGAGAAAAGTATTTATATTTTGTTACCATGGCAACCATTTCTCCTATCTTTCCTATGAAGTCAGGGGGGGTCAAACTCGGTTTGTTTACATTTTTTCCATTTCAAGAGAGTGACGTCATGGAGCTACTCCTTTTGTAAAAAATCGTTCGAAACAAACAATTTATACAAATTTATATACGGCTTATTATTAATAAAGCAGTATAAATACCAGGGGCTAAATTAGTTTAGTCTGAAACTATAAAATTTGCAAATAAAACAAAATGAATGTGAACTAGGTTATAGGCAGTCAACAATGCTACCAAATAGAAAAATATATGCAAGGAGGAGCTTCATGACGTGGACCAATCAAAAACTGTGACCTGAAAATTGTTTATTTACTAGTTTCTGGCCAACCTGTGTATTTAAAGACCTTGCTATGAAGTAATAAAGTGTCAATCATTCAATTTTGAGAGCAAAATAAGAATATACATTTGAAAGAGCATCTAAAAAAATAATTGATTTTTGAATTTTAATCAAAATCGTTGGAGTAAATTTTGAGAAAATCGAAAAAAAAAAACTGAAAAAGTACATCAGTAAAGTACTAGTACTTTTAGGCCGATTTTGTTTAAAAGCTTATTTTCACGCCTAAGGGGTGTCACTTAAATAAAAAATTTCAACCTCGTAGTTCAATTCCTTCATGCTTAAAATTGAACACAGACAGACAAACAGACCATGTCGCGAAATCAGGGGACCTCAAAACGTGTATATCCATCAAAATCTCGACATCGGATTTTTGACATGAATCCAATACTTTCTCTCTCTATATTTTAATATATATAGAGGTAAGAGAAAGTAAATACTTTCTCTCTCTATATTTTAATATATATAGAGGTAAGAGAAAGTAAAATTCTTTGACTTCCCCCTCCCCCTACCCCAAATATATTTAGGTATTTCAAGTCAATTGAGTGCTAAATTTCATTTCGAGATTGAAAGATTGACAGTTCCTTAGAGATAGGCATCCAAAACATCACTTAGGTGTAGATTTTATATACCTAAAAGGCTCTCTATGTAAGTGGCGCTCCACGTGTTGATTAGGGAAACTTCTTGTATGTAATAGATTAGCTCAATTTTGTTAATAAAGTCAACAATGAAAATTAAATTAATTAATTAATAAAAGGACAAAAAAAAAAAATTAATTATTTAATAATTTTTATTTTTAAATATTTTTTAAAATAATAAAATTTAAATTTTTAGAATTATATAGGCTTATTAACAATTGATTTTTTACTTTCTCTTACCTATATATGTAGTATATAGTGAGAAAGTATTGCGCTCATGTCGAGATTTTGATGAATATACGTTTTGATGGTATAAATGATTGTCTTATTGTAAAAGATTATTCAAATTCTACTAAATCAAGAACATGTAAATTATTTAAACAATTGATAAAATAAAGTTTTATTGTTTAAATTTTATTTTACTTTTTTTTTAAGGTCTTTTTCAGCATCTAAGACCATTTAGACCCTAACCCTATTTATTTCAAATGATTTGTAGTTTCAATTCAAATGAAATGATTTTTCTCGCTTGGGACGGGAATCGACATCTAACTATTATTATTTTTCTTCAATTTTCTAGAATATCAGTCAATCCTGGGAGAATTAAGAGCACCGTCAAAGTTTTTTATAAAAAAAAAAAAGAAAAAGTGTCATTCATCCCGAAATTTTCGTTTTTTTTTTTTTTTGGAAAATGTCAAAAAAACGTTCAAAATGAATCTGTAAAATTTTGTCATATTATTTCTGAAAATAACATTTAAAGACAAAAATTTCAAAAAAAAAAAACGGTCCCGATAAGTTAATTTTTGTCAATTTTACAGTTATTTAAAAAAAAAAAAAACATTGTGTGGTTTTATGAAACCACGATGCAAGTGAAATTTTTTTCGGCTCGTAGACTTTTAACTGAAAATTTTCAGAAAATTATTCAATTAAATCGCGTCTTTAATCTTAATTTAATAATTGGAAAATGGGAATGATAATGGGAAATCAATTGGCGTATGTTAAATTAAAAACTGGGAAAAATATTTATTTAGTATTTGAATCATTTTATATTATTTTAAAAATTATATTTTATCAATTTAAAAATTGAAAAATTAAATCTCACAATTATTTTTTTATAATTCGTCATATATATTAAATTTCAACTTTCCTATTTTTGTCGTCATGGCTTGTGACGTCATAACTTGTAGCGTCACGGCTTGTAACGCGACATGCTTTTTTTTTTTTTTTTTAAACATTCACACTTTTTTCTCATTCCCACTCACATTCACACACACATTCATACAGTCTTTTCGGCAACTTAGGCCATATAAGACTTTGACGATAACCGTTGTAGAGAATATATCTATTGTGGGGTCAGGCATTTCTATTTAAGCCATCTGGTATCCAAATGAAACGCGACATGCTGATAGAGAAACGAAAAAATTTGTGTCAATCAAAATAAAGTTTCACTTTAAAAAAGTCGATGTTTTTTGAAAATGCTGAACTTTTTTTTTGGCTGGGTCAAAAAATTTGAAAAAAATTCTCAGACACGTTTTCAATAGGGTACAAAAAGATGACAAAGTTTCAGCCAAATCAAAAATGGTCGAGTTGGCATGGAATGCCCCCATATATATTTGATGACCTCTTGTTTAACGGGGGGCCACCGATCCCAATTTTCAGCCAAGGGCGGATCCAGAGATGTTTCTCAGGGGGGGGGGGGTAATCTCAAAAAAAAAAAATTTTTTCGCGGAACCAACGTTTTCCAACACACACCGCCGCGGAACATTCCCTCTTTTTACGGAACCAAAAATTTTTTTTTTAGAGACACTAAATTTTTGCCATCCGCGGGAAGACCAAAATTTTTTTCATGAGCAGTCCGTGAAACATTCCCTCTTTCGCGGAACCGAAATTTTTTAATATTAATTTTTTTTAATTTTACATTAAAAATACATTTTTTTTAAAAAAACATGTATTTTTTCCAAATCTCGCGCTGGGGGGGGGGGGGTAATTACCCCTTCCCCCCCCCCCTTGTTTTCAGCACTGCTTGGCGTTGCTTAACACCTGACTGTTGTTCATCATTTTTGGATCGCCGGCCTTTTTTTTTTTGTTTTCTTTTTGCTTATTTATGGTAATAAATATTTTTTTTAAAGGTTTAATCAGATAAATTGAATTGTTGAAAATATTAATTTTTTAGATTCATAATGCCTTCGCCAAGAACTTTAAAGCAACACATGGAGAAATATTTTAAAGATAAATTTTTAGAATTCATCACTTCAAACGATTATAAAAGTCAAATGAAGTTGAATCAATTTAGAGATTTGATTCAAATAAAATTTCCACAAAGTATTATTGATAAATTGATGAATGAGTTGTTGAGTTTGTATAATGAAGATTCGGATGGACGATTTCTTCTTCTACAGACGAGAATTATCGAATTACTTCTTTCTGAACATACGAAGGAATTGTATCAAAATCCTGATTCCATATGGTACCCATATGCACCCTATATGTACCCGAGGAATGATGATGATGAAGATGACTTTCCTGATTTTGTTAATTTTGATGAAAATGATTCGGATTTGAACAAAGTTATTAATTGTTCGACTTTTAAAAGTGATGTTATTAGAATTCTTGATTTGTATAGGCCCAATTTAACACGTTTCGATATGGATTGGAAATTTCAGGACAGCTGCATCAAATCTGTATTGCCATTTATGACTGATTTAAAAATATTGAATATAAACATAGGTGAATTGGACGAAATTGACGATTTTACAGAATTTGTTTTACAAACTTGTCCTCTATTAGAAAAGTTGCGCATCTCTGGTGATCATCTTATGGTGTGGTCTGTTGAGATAATAGAAAAATGGCCTATAAATGAGAATCTTCGGGAATTAACGTTTTCGAATGGTAATTATAATATTAGTGACGAAAATAGAAATCCAATGATTACAGCCAAGATTCTAGAAAGATTTCCAAATATTGAAATTTGTGAGATGCCTGCAATTGTTGATGCATTAAAAATATTAGAACCGGAAATACCAAAAAAATTACAAAAAATTGTTATTGATTCTAAAGATGATTTAGCAAATATTCAATTAGTCCATCGTTATTATCCATCTCTAAAAACAATGGCGTTAATAAAATCAAAAAATGAAGTTATTGAATATTTACCGAATTTCAAATATTTATCAGATTTTTTTATATATATTGAAAATGAAGAAATAATTATAGAAAATTTATTAAAAATGAGATTACAAGTTAAGAGTCTTGATTTATTAATTGATAAAATAAATGTAACTTTGTTACTTGAACAATGTCCAAATTTAGAGAGTTTAGCTGTTTTAGGACATTGGATAATAGAAAATCGATGTGTTTATCATGAGAATTTAAAATCTTTCACGATTTATGGATTAGAACAAATTACTAAAGATATAAGCATTTTTCTTCAAGGTTTAATAAAAATTGAAAAACTTTTTATATATACATGGGAATTGGAACCCATGCCTGATTCTCAAATCTCTAAATTCATTTCTACTTGTGAAAATATTAAAATTTTCTCAATTAAAGGAATTGATTTTACAGATACTTTACTAAAAATGATACAATCATGTCATAAGTTAGAAAAAATTATTTATTTTTGTGATGATCAACTCTTACGTAATAAAGTAAAAGATTTTATTAAAAAAAATAATTTCAATATAGAATATAAATCAGGGATTTAGTGATGGAAGATGACGAGTGATTCAAAAATCTCTTAAGCAAAATTGAAGCAGTGTTTCTCAACGCCTTATTGAAAATAGACTAGTTCAGAATTTAAGATAGCAAGACAAACAAATGCATCGACTTAAGAATTACAGATTGTCGACAAGAGAGGGAATTTTTTGAAAATTCTGCTGGAAAAACTATCAAGTTGAACCTTTTTAATGGCCTGATAGATGGGCAGAATTGGGTTTTATACATATATATTGCATATTCTCTAATCCTCACCAGGGGCGTAGCGAAGAGATTTTTCAGGGGAGGGGGGGGGGGGCCAAAAATGCCAACTAAATTTAATCAATTTGCCAACTGTACAATTCACATTCTTTTTATTTGGACGTTAAGTCCCCTCCCCCTTCAATTTGCTATTTTAATATTAAAAAACTAAAACAAAATTTTTGATAGAAATATAATTAAGGCAAAATTTTTTTCAAATGAGATTCCAGTTTCGCTTTACGAGTAGTGATTCTGGAACGAATTATGCTCGTTAAGCGAGGTTTCACTGTACATAGAAATATAAAGTTTCAGCCCAATTTGTAGGCGATTTAGTGGTACTACAAAACAGGGCTAAAATTTTAGAAAAATCGGATTTCTTCAGTTTTTTCAACGTTGGACACCCCTAATAAGTACAGAATGTGAAGAATCTTTTACCATTGATCAGGGATGGTAAATATTATATTCAGGAGTGTCTTGAAAAAAAAAAAAGTGGAAAAAATGCAATTTTTCTAAACTTTTAGCCGTGTTTTGCCACCTCCGATTGGGCTCAAACTTTACAGTATAGATCTCTATTTCTATGTATTTCAACTATCTGCATATTTTTAAGGGGTGACGACTTAAAAATATCTAGAAAATTCAAAATAAGAGTCGCTTTTGAGGAGATTATTTATTAAAATTTAATTTTCTCTATATCTCAAAACTAGAGCTGATGGCGCAAAATTGATGGTAAAATTTATATTTCTATCAAAAACATTGTTTAATTGGAATTCCTTTTTTTTTACAATTATAGTAAATAAAGAAAATTATTGCATTTCCAATAACAAATGAACGACTGAGGTTTCTTTTATTTGTTCAAATATTTTATTTTTCTCTTTTAAAATAGTCCTAATGATTTTTTCTGTGTTTGCATAAATTTATATTCAGTAAAAAGAAAATAAATTTATTTTTTTTTTAATTAAAATATAAATTAATTTCTGTTAAATAAATTTTATTTTGTCAACTGGTCCTTGATTTTGCTAACTCGATCCGACCTGGGGGGGGGGACTCCCCCACCTTGGCTACGCCCCTGATCCTCCCAAAAAATCTCTCCAAAATAATATTTATCTTTCCTATATGATTCACTTTGTATTGTAGTAGGATACTTTTCTTTTGTATAAAATCAATCTTTGAATTGTTATTAAAAAATGTATGAACCGATTTCTTAATTCTAAAGTTCTAATTAAAAATTTAAAAAAAAAAAGTCAAATTCTAGTATTATTACATGTCTAATTAACAAACTTATACAAAAAAAAAAAAAAATTTTCATTAATCGGTGTATTATTATTTAAAAAAACAAATCATGCAGCTCTTGTTGGGACACAGTATATATTTATTTATTTATTCAAAAATATACAGTGAATGAATAAAGAATATTCACTCAACTGGGAAAAATAAATCCAGCTATGGATCGGGCCGGAATCCGAAATACAATAAAAATTTAAATTTAAAGATTAAATTAAAAAAAAAAAAAGAACATTCATAAAATAAAAAAATATAAAAAAAGAGTATTTAAGTAGTATAAGATAAAAAAATACAATTAAGTTAAATAATCTATAATAATTACTTAGATAAATGTTTAGATTTTTGTTGTTTTTCATAATATTTTTTTCTATTCATTTCAATCCACAGATTTTTTTGAACATCTTCAAGAGAGCATCGTTTTGTTGGATCATAGACAAGTAACTGAAAAAAAGAAATAAATTATTCAATTTTAAAGATTAAATTATAGCCTATAATAATAAGGAGTTGATTAAGGGCCTGGCATTTCTTTAGCTTCATTCCCCTCCATTTCACGAACAGGGCAAACTTGCCTCTCCTTTCTATCCTTAAGGGGGTGTAGGAGCTAAAACTAGATTATTATAAGCAAATTTTAAATGCGGTTTTTTTTTTTAATGAATTAAATTCATAAGGGATTATTGGGACACAGTGGCGCAACCAGGATTTGCTCCTGGAGGGGGGGGGGGGGGGGGGCTGATCTCAAAAAAAAAATTTTTTTTCGCGGTACCAAAGTTTTTTGCGTGCGGGGAAATTTTTTTGCCGCCCGCGGAACCAAAAATTATTTCCACGGAACATTCCCTTTTTCGCGGAACCAAAAATTTTTCCAGTCCGTAAAAATTTTTTTCCATGCGCCGCCCGCGGAACATTTCCTATTTTGCGGGACCGAAATGACTATATTTTTTCTTTTCTATTGGTAATATATATTTTGATTTTTTTTTTTTTTTTTTTTTATCTTCTGGGGGGGGGGGGTTAAACCCTACCCCCCCCCCCCCTGGTTGCGCCTATGTTGGGACAGAAAGTTATAATTTTTTTAATGGCTTATTAAACAATTAAGAAAATTAATTTTTTTTGTTATCAAGCTAATACAGCAAAGAATCTGTCGCAATAATTTTTTAAATTTAAAAATGTAAAATATGATAATGCGTTCCATGTCAAAAAAATACTCTCTTCTGGCTGTTTTCTTCGGCGACAAGAGTTTAATAAACTTTTCACATAAAAGATTACAAATCTATTTGCTGATTATCTTTCTAATTCAATTAATCAATTAATTTTTATTCATGATAATCAAAAAAATCTGATGTGTCAACTCCCCTTTCAAGTGTTACTGTTTGTTTGGTAGAGGAGTAAATTATACATTACTTGGACCCTGTTACGCATTAGTGTGTCAAGCGCCAGCTACCGAGTTTTGAGAAAATTAACATTAAAGATTTTTGTTTCCATTGGATTATATATAATTTTTTTTGTCAATTGTGTAAGTAACATTAAATATAAATTTTTTTATGATATATTTCATAAAAAATGCTATTAATTATAGCATTTGAAACAATATTCCGTGCTTAACTTAATTTTTAATTTTTTGGCGCTTGACACACTAATGCATAACAGGGTCCACTTAATAGTGTGTTTACGTCTCCAAACTAAAAGAAAATTGTGTGCTGTGCGATCAACCAGCGACACCAAATTTTTTTAGAAACTATGATTAGACATCTTGTTGGTCATGTCATATCCAAGTTTCTTTTCAATTCTATATAATAATACATCGTATAGACTGAATAAAAGCAAATGAATTAAAGTATTGAAAAAGGAAAAAGAGGCTACTTTATTCTCTTATTTAAATAATAGTAATTCTGTAAATGAGCGAAGGGCATATCCTATTTTTACTTTCTCTTACCTATGTATATGTGTAATATATATATATAGAGAGAAATTATTGGATACACGTTTTGAGGTCCCCTGAATCCATGTTTATAAAATTTATTTCTCGAATTCTAATATATCGGCGGAAACTAAATAAATCTCGACACAAAAAAATCTGGTGTGACAAGCACAGAACACAACTTTCGATTACCGAAGGTAAGAGAAAGTTGTGTGCTTTTCGGCCAGTCGAACTTTGTTTCATTTCACTAATACAAGGGGGGATACAAGAGGGGGTAAAGGGGTAATTACCCCCCCCCCCCCGAGATTTGAAAAAAAAAAAAAAAAAAAAAAAAAAGGGAAAAAATTTTAGAAACCGCGAACGAAACATGAAAAAATTTTTGGTTCCGCGGGCGAAAAAAATTTTGGGTCCCCAAAAAAAAGGTAAAATATTTTTTCCGAGAAAAACAAAATTTTTCGTAGAAAAACTTTGGAGAACAGCCCCCCCCCCCCCCCCGAAAAAATTTCTATATACGCCTCTGGTGCTGTGCGACGAGTTACACCAGATTACCCCCCCCTGCAATCGAAAGTTGTGTACTGTGCTTGTCACACCAGATTTTTTATGTCGACATGTATTTAGTTCCCGGCAGTAGGGAACATTTGAATGCAGATGTAAAATTTATAAGTGTGTGAAAATATTTATATTTTGTTACCATGGCAACCATTTCTCCTATCTTTCCTATGAAGCACAAGAGTAAAGTGTGCTTCAAACAATTTTGAGGGCAAAACGAGAACATACATTTGAATGAGCATCTAAAAAATAATTGATTTTTGAATTTTAATCAAAATCGTTAGAGCGAATTTTGAGAAAATCGAAAAAAACTGAAAAAATACATCAGTAAAGTACTAGTACTCTTTGGCCGATTTTGATTAAAAGCTTATTTTTCCGGTCCCGGGGGTGTTTAACTTAAATATAAAATTTCAACCTCCTAGCTCAATTCCTTCATGCTTAAAATTGAACACACACAACACACACACACACACACCCACCCACAGACAGACCATGTCGCGAAAACCACTTTTTTGGATTCAGGGGACCTCAAAACGTGAAGATCCATCAAAATCTCGACATCGAATTTTTGACATGAATCCAATACTTTCTCTCTATATATATATTACATATATACATAGGTAAGAGAAAGTAACAAATAGTAACAACTCAAAAAAAAAAATTTTTCCCTTCAAATACGTATAATAAAACAAGATTAAAATACCTTAGAGATAACTTGTTTTGCTCCCAATTCAAAAAAGCTAGGGAAAGTATATTTAACACTGACAATTTTTGTATAAGTTTCTTGATGATTTTTGCTTTCAAATGGTGGTTTGCCACATAAAAATTCGTAGAGTAGAACTCCCACACACCAATGATCGACCTTCTCATTATAAGGAAGAGATTTCACCATCTCTGGAGGTAAATAATCCAAAGTACCGCACATTGTCTTTCGTCTGTAACAAATAATTCAAATTAATTCAATTTATTCTTTAAGGTGCGCGTCTCGAAAAACCGTTAAAACACGAATGACTCGAGGCGGCACGAGATGGCGTTAGTGTTCCCCCATTGGAATACAGGGTACTTGTTCCTTTCATTCTAGATTTTCCAGCTAATTAATTAAAGGCAAAAAATTAATTATTTTTTAACACAATGATTACTAATTTAATTATCTACAACTTATAGAGCTCCTTTTTTTTAAAATATCTTTTATTTAATGCGATTAATCTAAAAAAAAATTTTTTTTTTTCGAAAATCAAAAAAAGGGCTTCTATTATTTGTAGATATTTTAAATAGCTTTAATTTTAAAAAAAATTTGAGGTCGATAGCTTCAAAATTGTGGCCGCTGGAAAGTCCCAAAATTAGCACCCCGAGACGCGCACCTTAATTTCCAAACAAAATTCAACCAATTATCTAAAATAATATGTCATTTGATATTTCATAGACTCTTTAGAATAGGTATTCTCATAATTAGCGTTGGGCGAATTGTCTACTTTACTTTGTCTACGCAATTGTCTACGCGTAGACAATGTATGTAGACAATTAAACATGTACAACAATATCCATGTAGACAAAGTAGACAATGTAGACAATTAAAATTTAAAAATTTGGCGGGACTAACAACACCATAATTTTTTATGTATCGTTATAAATATAATTTTTTGATACTAATATAACTGTTAAACGAAATCAATAGGTAAAGAGTGATTTTACAATTTTTCTATTCCACTTTAAGCGAGAATATTGGACTAACGAAGGCTAAATAAATTGTATATTTATATAAAATTTAGTGTTCGTTACTCCAATATTCTCGCTTAAAGTGGAATATCAAATATAGGGAGATATTGGGTGGAAAAGAAACATCTGCCAGCGTTGATAATGCTTTAATTTTAAGTGACTTTTATTTGAATCAGATATCAGAAGCTGTATTATGCAGGGTTTTTTTTGCAAAAAAGACACACTGCAACATATTTTTCATTTTGTTTCCCTAATTCAAATTTTAATTCATTAAAATGTCTGTTTATTGGTCTTCCGCGTTTAGACATTTTTATGTATATGAATTTCTAGGCTGTTTCTAGAAATGACAGATCTGAGATGAGAGCCAATGAAAACAAGCGCTGAGCCATTTGTCTACATTGTCTACGTCTTTGTCTACGCATTTGTCTACGTCATGAAGTAGACAAATCAAAATATGCTTAATTTGCCCAACACTGCTCATAATTGAGTAGCAGCCTCATGGACGCGCCCCGTCTCTATTTTAAATGTTTATAATAATAATAGTAAACTTACTTGGAGGCAGGAGCATGGACTGACCAACCAAAATCAGCTAATTTGACGTCTCCACCATAAGTAAGAAGCAAATTTTCAGGTTTAATATCTCGATGTATTACTTTATGGTTATGGCAATAAATAAGAGCATCAGCAACTTGATGAATAAAATGAGCGGACCTAAAAAAACATTAAAAATAATATTACAAAAATTAAAATTTGTTTGACAAATTTTCCGTCCTTTAAAAAAAAAAAAAAATAAATAATACAACTGGTGATTTCAAGTCACATGGGCGTAGTCAGACATCTTGTTGGGGGGGGGGGGGGGCAACCACTAATTAGGAGGAGGGAGGGGGGTTGCAATTAATATATACATAGATTATTAATTATTTTCTCATTTAAAAAAAAAAATTAACAATGGGAAAAAATATATTTGTTTAATTTTCAGGACAAGCCGGGGGGGGCATTCGCCCCCTCCTGCCCCCGGATGGCTACGCCCATGATGAGTCGTCCAGTGCTTAATTGACAAAATTTTTTTTTTTTTTTTTTTTTATAAAAAAACATTCACACTTTTTTCTCATTCACACTCACACAGTCTTTTCGGCAACTCAGGCCATATAAGACATTTACGATAACCGTTATTGATTTAATATACATATATGGGGTCCAGGCATTCTTATTTAGCTATTTGGTATCCAAATGGCTTAAATAAATCATCGGACTGCCTGGGGTCCGAACCCGCGACGTTTGGTATACGAGGTTAGCACGCTAACCTCTACACCAACCCAGAGGGCTTTTTTTTTTTTTTTAAAAACATTCACACTTTTTTCTCATTCACACTCACACACACATTCATACAGTCTTTTCGGCAACTCAGGCCATATAAGACTTTTTACGATATCCGTTATTAATAAATATACATATATGGGGTCCAGGCATTCTTATTTAAGCCATTTGGTATCCAATTGGCTTAAATAAAATCATCAGACTGCCTGGGGTCGAACCCGCGACGTTTGGTATATGAGGTTAGCACGCTAACCTCTACGCCATGCCCGAGGGCCCCGAGGGCTATTGACAAAATTTGAAAAGTTGAGATTTTAATTGCATTGTTGTTGGCACAAATGAAATACAATTGAAAATAGTTTCTATATCCTATTTAAAACAAATACTGAAAATCGGGTACAAATTCAAATCGAGCCTAGTTGCATTTCATTCCATTTCCAAAACTGTCTTGTTGCAAACAAACAAATAGTGTCTTGAAGTCATTTCCAAAACTTGCTAATTGCTTCTTCAATGAATAATAGCCCTATCGACAAGGTTCCACAAAATTGTATATTTTGCTAAACTAGGGGACATTTTTATAGTGCAGACCTATATTTCTACACTTTCTAATAATGATTCTTGTTGGAATTTTTTTCTTGTTTTGCTATGTAGATTGATACTGACCAGTTGCATTTATAGTGCCAAAACGAGCTAATTGCAACACGACCAATTCCAAAACTAGCAACAAAACTTTAAAAACTTTTCCAAAGTTGAATATTAAAACCGTTTATTACTGCTATATAGAAAACAAATGGAAAAGCCTCCGAAGGCAAAATTTTAAAATTTCCCTCTTTGACTCCTTTTATTCTGGTCAATCAGCTAATTTATTCACAGATTTTATAAACATAACAGTCATAAATTAACTCTTAAGTTTAATAAAATACACGTTTTTCTCCTTTCCTGAAAAGTTGTTCCCGATGCAACTAGACACTTTTGGAAATGGACGACTCATATTTATATATTAAAAAAATAAAAATAAAAAATATGAATCTTACCTTGCTGGTGAAAATCTATGGTCTGGAGATTTTGTTAAATGTTTATACAATTCACCTTCTGAGGCAAATTCTAATATTAAATATATTCGATCGTCATCATGAAAATAATTATATAATTTTAAAATATTTGGATGCCTAAAAAAATAAAACAAAAAAAATTATTATTTTAATGCTAATTTTGACGATAAATTTTTAATTTTTATCAAATCGCAACGATACCAGGGGATGTGATTGTATTCGAGAGATATATCTTGATGTTTTTAGAATTAAAAAAAAAAAATTTCATTCTGGCTCTTAATAGTTTCTGAGATATTTTGGTACGGACAGAGGATTGACAATTATATACAGAAAATTTTTAATTTTAATTTGAAAATAAAAAATCTGGGATGACCGATCGCACCAGGTTTTTTTGTGCCGAGACATATTTAGTTTCCGCCGATAGAGGTAAAATTAATAAACATGGAAAAATATATTTTGTTACCATGGCAACCATTCCTCTGATGTTTTCTATGAATTACAAGAGTAAAGTGTGCTTCAAACAATTTTGAGAGCAAAATGAGAATATACATTTAAAAGAGACAACCTTTTAACATTAAAAGGAACAACATTCATGTATGTTAAAATATAGAGAGAAAGTATTGGTTTCATGTCAAAAATTCGATGTCGAGATTTTGATGGATATACACGTTTTGAGGTCCCCTGAATCCAAAAAAGTGGTTTTCGCGACATGGTCTGTGTGTGTGTGTGTGTTTAATTTAAAGCATGAAGGAATTGAGCTACGAGGTTGAAATTTTATATTTAAGTTAGGCACCCACCTGAGGCATGAAAATAAGCTTTTGATCAAAATCTACGCCAAAAAGTACTTGTACTTTACTGATGTACTTTTTCAGTTTTTTTTTTCCGATTTTCTCAAAATTCACTCCAACGATTTTGATTAAAATTCAAAAATCAATTATTTTTTAGATGCTCTTTGAAATGTATATTCTCATTTTGCCATTGAAATCTTCTGAAGACCACTTTACTCTTGTACAAAATAGGAAAGATAGGAGAAATGGTTGTCATGTTAACAAAATATAAATATTCTTCCATGTTTATAAATTTTACATCATGAAATTCGAATGTACCGTACTGTCGGAAACTAAATATATGTCGACACAAAAGTGACAAGCACAGATTGCCGAAGGTAAGAGAAAGTTGTGTGCTCTGCGACCAGTCACACCAGATTTTTAGTCTTTGGTGTCATGAATGCACGCGAACATTATATACTGTATATCAGCAGCTGGATTAGTGTTAGAAACATTTGCTTCTAAAACGAATTCCATAATTTTCCAAGTAGAGTTTAGCAAACGGTATATTTCCTTCCATTAGAGATTGATTTGTCAAATGTGTCAAATTCACTATAAATATACTTACTCTAAATGAGCTTGAATATCAATTTCTCTTAGAACTTGTATTTCAACGCTTGAATTTACAATTTGATTTTTAAATAGCATTTTAAGAGCAACTAAAAATCCTGATTTGCGTTCACGTGCTAAATAAACTCGTCCAAATTTCCCACGACCCATTTTACATCCTAAATCGAAGTCAGTTATATTCCAATCGGGATTCCTAAAAATAAAGAAAATTATTATTATTAAATAACATAAATAAAAATTCAACCTCTTATTCTCTGAGTGATGAGTGATGTTCAAAAAATAAAATTTTCTTCATTGATACATTGATTTCCAGCATCTTATTGTGAGCCACTCTACATCTAGCGATTATTAACATGTTGGATAAATAAATATATATATATATATACATGGGTCATTCTACAAAAATGGGTTAACTTTGGGGTCGAATTTGAAATGCACTATTTGTAACTTTGATTTCAATTGTTTGTAATGATTTTGATAGACAGTAAGTTAATTTTATTGTATCTATATAGTAACACTCAGATTTTTTTTTTGTATTAATATATAAGCTCATCAGTCTCTTAGCTTTACGGTTGAAAAAATTCCAAGGGACTGACGTTTTTGATATAAAACACAAAAAATCTGCTAATTGGTATGGAATATTTTTTTTTCTTTTATATATTAAATATAACAATGAAAAGAGAGCAAATTCAGTATATTGTTGAAATAATTATTAATAAATTTCCAAATATTACTTAACAAGGAACTGACAAATTGACTGTTACATGCTGATTTTCGACACAAAAATTACAATAAAAGTATATAAAAGATGGATAACGTACGGTGTTTGGGCACCAATGCCATCTTTACACCCTAAACTTATATAAAACACATATAATTATTTTATCAACAGTGTATAATATCAGATATTTTTCAAATTTAACATGAGCCAGGGGACTGATGCTCGGATTGAGGTACAGTGAGTGACAATATTAAGTCCCATTCATGCGTTTTTAACGGTCTTTTTAACTTGTGATTATTTCATTGTTTTTATAAAAGAAAATGAAAATCAATATAGGAAATTTTCTAGATTTGAACCATGAAAGTTTCCATTAAAAAATAAATAATATTTTTTGAAAAACAATGGAATAATTACAAGTAGAAAATGCATGGGTGGGACTTAATTTTGCTCCTCACTGCTATTTTGAAATAAAAATAAAAAAATAATGTAAATTTATTTAAAATCAAAATTTATGACTTAACAAGGCTTAATAAAGTATCTTAGATTATATCGATATGGATAATAATGATATAAACCTAATACTTTAAAATAAATATGCATTTAAATGTTCACTTTTTGAGCTGGTACATGCCAGGGGGCTGACTTTTTAGGATTAAAAAGACGAACATTTTCATTAAATTTTTATAAATTTCAATATTTATCATCTGTGCCCAAAATTTATCAACTTTTTCTAATAAGTAATGTTTAAAAAAAAGTCAATATGTTTGGTAGTCACTGAATTATTTGCAATATCGAGAAGTTAACACATTTTTGTAGAATAGGTCAGTGGTGGTTTGGAAAAATGGTCAGGCTATGCAAAGGCATTTCACAGACATTATATTCCATAATCTCCTTTATAAATAATAAGTCTGCAATTAAATAATAAATTTACTGGGTTTATTTAGAAAAGTTCTCAATGAATCATTCACTTAAATTGAAAACCCTGTTTAAGATTGTCCAAAGAAATTTAAAAACAGTGAAACAAAATGCCAATAAAAAGCATAATCTGCAGGAAGTTTATAAAATATAATCACACAGAATAATATAATCCAAATATTATTTTAATTTTTTTTTTTGGAAAATAATCAAATCTTTCAACTATTTGAAATACAGGTATCATTTTAAGAGAATGTTTATATGATAAATTAAATGTCGATATTTCAAAAAATAGAAAGAAGGATAATATTTATAAATATATATACCCAGCTTGTTTCCTCTTGAGAGCAACCGTATTCATTTTATTAACCAATTCTTGACTTCCTTTGAGTAAATGTGATGGACAATTTGGAAGTACATAACTCTTCTCGGTTTCATTTAAAACGATGTTTTCGATGGACATCTCAAATCAAATTATTAATTATCTAAATATATTATGTAAAACTTCTTAAATGAGAAAAAAAAAATATATAAATATATATATATCAAAATGATGTATAACAAATTAATCAAATTCAACAGTTATTTAAAAATTATTTCATATCGTTTGTTTGAAACTTTGAAAGTTTTTTCCACGAGAGGCGCTGCTTGTTTACAAACTGTTGAAAACTAAAATCCCTAAAAACATAACAAGTTTTTTTTTAATTTTTAAAAAATTATTTTTTTAAATTTCAAATATTCAAAGTCATTTATTAATTTAATTTAAAATTTTAACTTTTCCCAGTGCCATCAGCTAACTTCAGTATGAAGAATATTGCAAATTTTATGTGGCTACCAGAGTTGGGTTTTATATATTATTTTCTAGTTTTATACAAAAATTGCGGATAATACTGTATAAAAAATATAAAATGTATAAAACGTATAAAACTTGGATGCGCGTGCGCAAACCCGACGAGAAAAGAAATTCAAATCATTTATCTGTTTTTCGGGGACTTGGTTTTTTACAGTTTTTTTACATCGACCTAGTTTTATCCGTGGTAGTTTTATACATGTATAAAACCGTGTATTATACTCGGGCCGCCACATCTCCTGTTTTATCCAGGAAGGTTTCGCTGGTCGGAATTTTATTTTAGTTATTTTAATTTCTCCCTAAACTCACTGACATTAAGATTAACTTTCATTGCTTTCATTTGAAAATGTCACAAGAAAATGGACCTCCTCAAAAAAAATTTAAAATCGGTAAATATTATTAATTAATAAAATTGCTAAACATTTGAATAAACTTTATATTATTTTTTTAGAATCCTCTAGTAAAATATGTCCTTTTGGAGAGACATGTTACAGGAAAAATCCGATTCATTTTATGGAATTTGGTCATCCTCATTGTATGTATTTTTGTTAATTTCAAATAAATTTATTTAATAATACTAATATTTTTTATTTATGACAGTAGAAGATATTTATAAAAATCTAAATGGTGATTTAACTAAATCTTTATCCAAGTTTAATCTAAAAAATCCAGCGACTACTTTGATTCAATTAAAACTTTTGAAGGAATTAAAAAATAAAGGTATTATTTATTATAGGGATATTTTTTATTAAAGTATTCTTCCTATAAATAAATAAATTAATTTTAGATGAAAGCAAATCACAAGTTGAAAGTTCATCGACCACTTCCAATAAAATTGATAACAATAACAAAAAGAAATATACAAATGTAAATGAAAAGATTGAAGCATCAGCTCCGTTTCGATGTTTTTTAACAATGATACGATCATCAAAAGAGACACATAATCACCCAAATTCAATTGCTTTCCATCAATTACTTGATCCAAGTCTCGGTGAAATTGAATCGTCTTTGCAAATCACGTTTATGGTCGAATTTGAATGGCTACTCTACATGTATGAATGTCAAAAATTAAGGTATACACAAGATTTTTATTTTAAGGGTTTTTACCGATTTTAATATTAGATAGGGAAAAATTAAAGGCGAATTCTATTTTTTTGCAATATTTAAAAAATCTTGACGCCGTCCCAAGAGAACAGTCGCGGCGCAGTTTGGGAACACCTGAGATAACTCAAAAACAAAGATCGATATAGAATTATTATTTTGAAACCTATAAAAATTTGATATCCAAGTATAGAACTAGAACATGGAATACATGATTTCACGCTCGATTGTCTGACAAGAAGAAAAGAACAACAGGCAACAAAATTGATATAAACAAGCAATGCCAAACAGCATTCATCCTTAGAATGAGTGGCTCATTGGAAAAAAGCTGTTGAACGTCCTCCTAAATGCAGGGCCGGTTCTGGGGGGGGGGGGTGCATGTGCCCCGGGCGGCAGATATCAGGGGGCGGCAATTTAAGAAAGATTTACTAAAAAAAAGGTAAAATGATATGAATTTTGTATAGAAAATTTTAAGAAGGGGGCGGCAAATTAAATTTTGCCCCCTAAAAAATCTCCTAGTTCCGGCCCTGCCTAAATGCATAGATATAATGTTTAGTGATATACAGGGAGGGCCATATTAGGGTTTGCACCCCGGTGGAAACCGAAACCAGTTAACCGAGTTTTTGGCTAATTTTTAAAAACCGAGGAACCGAGTTTTCCCCTATAAACCGAATTCGTTTTTTTTTTTTTTTTAATTTAATTTTATCATTTTTTTATTTTTTCTTCAAGAATACTGAAGTATTTAAATTATAACTTAGTCCGTGACCCGTAGCTCAGACATTAGCTTGTAGTGCCTGGGGTTTCTGGTTCGCTTCCCGTCCCAAGCGAGAAAAATTTATTTCATTTGATTTGGCTATCAATCATTTGAAATAAATAGGGATGGGGTCAAAATTTTCCGGTTTTTTCCAAGCCCTAGGCCATATAATTTTTGGAATTTGAATCGGCTTTAAAAAAATCTAATGAATATTTTTCAAAATTATTAGTTTTATTAGAATAATTAAACATTTACATTTAAGAATGAAACAAATCATCATTTAAATGACTGCCACGGCTAGTTTTTTCTTATTTCTGAAAGAGTAAGTTAAATAAAAGGATTTAAAAATTATCTTATTCGTTAATCTAATTACCTATGACTTTCCATTTTCAAATATCAGTCTCTTAAAACCAATTATATATTGGCAGCTCTATTTTATATATTTATAAATTCTTAAACAAAAGTTTTTTTACTAATTGAGTAAGAATAATTTTATATATATATATATAACTTGGCCATATCTGTCAATCTAAACAAATACCTCTTACAATGAATTTTTAAAAAATGTATTGTTTTTGACACCTAAAAACAAGTCAAATAGACTGAGTAAAAAAAACATTGGTTTTAAAAAATTAAAAATAAATATTTGTATTTTTTCAGTAAATCTCCAATTTTGGTTGTTCATGGAGTACCGGATCCGGAATTCAAACCAGAATCACTTCCATCTCATATTAAATGCCTTTTAGTAAAGCCACCAACAATTTTTGGCCATCACCATACGTAAGTTTTTAAAAATAAATAAATGTTTGTACTCGCTCATATGAGGCACCCATGCCTCAGAGCTAATTTGTATATAAATAAATAAATAAAATAAATATTAATTAGCAACTTTTTTATTGTGATTTGGACATACACTGGTAGGGTTTTTTCTCGAGGAAATGGACCTAAGGATTTTCTCAAGGCCAACATACTAATTCTCTTTAATAAAATTTTATCATATTTTTCAAAATTTCAATAAATATAGATAGACCTTTTAATCGAAAAACAAAAAAAATATATATTTTATTTATTTATTTTTTTTTTCGGCATCTAAGCTCATTTAGACCACACCCCTATTTATTTCAAATAATTGGTATTCAATTCATTTCAAATAAATATTTCACGCTTGAGACGGGAAGCGAACCCTGGAGCCAAGAAGCTAATAATCTCTTTTCTCTGAGCCACGGGTTAATGGCCATTAGAAATATTCCAAATACATATTTTAAAATTCCCACCTGAGGCCGCTTGTCATGGCCATACACGCAGCGAAAAACTGACCGAATTCCACATGCCGCTACCACACACGATGAGGATTTCCTCGAGGCGTGTACTATTCAGGCTGGGCCTTAAGAAAAAATCCGATGGTGTAAGGGGGCATGGGCGTACCCAGCGGAGGGCGGGGCAGCTGCCCCCCGAAAAAATATTAAATGTTTATAAAGTGATGAAACGAAACAAAATTAGTGGATGGCGACGGGGAATGATTTTTTTTGTTAGGACTCGTGGGTTTTTAGGCCTTTAATTCGAAGGATTTTCCCCTCTATATAAAAAATAGCTATGTAACAATCTGGACGACCATGGTCTCCCCCCCCTAGATTTGATCCTGGGTACGCCCATGTAAGGGGGCCTGTAAGATACGGTTGTCCTTTCATGATTATGGGGGCATCTGACAATTTGAATTAATATAGATGATGAATAAAACAAAAAAAGGCGCAATAATTTAATTCAAATTGGTAGTTTAAAATTAAATTCAACTATTTCAAGTCTTGCTTCATTAGTCGAACTCCACCCTTCACCATATCTGCTTTATTCGAATCCATAGCTCGAGAGGAATCACATCTCACAGTGTCTCATTTAATTCTAGTATTTTTTTTTTTTTTTTTAATTAATTTATTATAAATTTGCTTATTTTTGTTCCAATAAGTAATTTTTTGTCTCTTTCTTAGAGTGTGAATGATATATATATAGGACAAGACAATGCTTTCCAATTGACAAATTCTGAATTTTCTGGAATTTTTCGCGCTTCCCCTTTTGAGAATTTGGGAACCTGAGTATTTTTTCTGGACTCTCCATAACGTCCTCTATCTATTAAAGACTCCAAAATTTCAACGGAAACTTGGTTAAACAGAGGGTGACAGACGGACAGTTACTGTATATATATATTTACTTTATATTCACTGAACGGAACACAAGGGAGGCATCGTCCCAGCATCCCTATGCTGTTCAGATCACGACTAACAGAACTAGTCAATTTCATTCTTCCTTTGTCCCCATGACCTCCCGTGATTGGAACAAGCTCCCTGCGTCTATCTTCCCCAAAACCTACAATCTTCAGACTTTCAAGTCAAATCTCAACAGTCATATTCTCAGTTTCCGCAGTTGATTTCTTTTTTTTTTTTTTTTAACTATATTCTTCCTGGATACATGTGGCCACTGATCATTATAGGTCTTAGCACATAATGCACTTATTACAAAAAAAAAAAAAATTGTTCTTCTCTAGACTCATCATTAAGATTATTATTTTCTTCTTTTTCAGGAAGATGTCAATATTTTCTTATAAAGACAAAAGTTTACGTGTCGTAGTAACTACTGCAAATCTAATATCCAGCGACTGGGAAAATAGAACCCAAGGGTGAGTAAATCACATAGGCCTAGCCAGGGGGGGGGTTTAACCCCCCCCCCATGGGACCCAAGCCATGACTAGATATTTAATACAAATTATATTTCACATAGAAGAAAAAAATATAATAATTTACTCTACTAAAAAACAAACAAACCAAAATATTTATAAATACCCTAAAATTCTTAAATTTTTGAAAAAAATTTCTTGATCCCCCCTTGATCAAAAATTTCTGGCCACGCCAATGGTAAATTATATCATCACCCTCATTTGAATTTTCTGTTTTACAAGATATTCAGATATATTGAGTTTTATTAGCACCAGGGGAATGACACTATTGGCAGAGCTGTGAAAATTAAGCTAGGGAAGTGACAGACAATTAATTATTTGGAAAAAGCTAAAAAAAAAAACACATCAGTAAAGTACTAGTAATCGAATTTTCGCAAAGATGAGACCTAGCATAATTTCATTTTCGTACCGAAAATAGTATATATTTAAAATTTGAAAAAAATCGTTAAAGCCGTTTTTGAGAGCTGATGTGCTTACAAATAAATATAAAACATACATTGCTCATTTAATATTAAGGAAACAAAATTGCCTATGTATTTTCTCTGACCTAGTTTTTTTTTATTCCATTTAAGGTCTTTTTTGGCATCGAAGCCATTTAGACCCCATCTCTATTTATTTCATTTGGATTGGTAACTAAATCCAATTGAAATAAATTTTTGTAGCATGAGACGGGATGCGAACCCTTGTCCAGGGCCGCAGATAGGGGGAGAGGGGGAAAGTTTCCATTCAAAAATATATAATATTTTTTTAAAAACAATGAAATAATCACAAGTAGAAAACGCATTGATATTGTCCCTCAGTGTACATTGGAATTTTAGATTATATTATAAATTGGTGTTACATCGAATCCAAGATTATTAAATTTACTTCAACACCCCTAAATCGTAGACGTTTATAATGCCTAAATCAATCACTACTAAATTCTGAACAAAAAGTTTCTATAACATTTGAAAATTGTAAATTTTAAGCGTGATCTGAGGCGATTTCAATAAATTGTCTCTTTTATAAACGTCTTGGTTTTACTATCTAAATACGTAAAAAGCCAATAAAATATGAAATATTTCTAAATTTTTTTTTTTAATAAATCTTTCAGATTATGGATCAGCCCTAAATGTCCGCTACTTGAATCCTCGTCATCGTCTGGCGAGTCTCCAACAAATTTTCGAGCTGATCTCGTCCGATATTTATCATCTTATGAGAAACCAGATTTAAAACCATGGATTAATAAAATACTCGCTTGTGATTTTTCAGCCGTTAAGTAAGTATAATCTATGTAATATATATATATATATATATGTTCTTGAAGGTTTCCGCGACCGGATGTATGCGAAGACAAGTTTTCTCGGGTTAAGTCGCGTGGGGTGCTGAGATTTACTCGACGTTTCGGCTCTCCTTTTGGAGCCATTTTCAAGAGAAGGAAGTTAGGAGGTAATGGTGGAGGGGTTGTTTAGGGGTCGCAGTCTTCCTGGTCCCCAGGTCAATTTGGTGGATGACTCAGAGGCGTGGATTGGTCTCTGAGAACTGGAGGAAGGTTGGGTGTGTAATTGTGTTCGGTTTAGGTTGACTACGGGGCCTCAATCTGCCTACTCCCCAAGTCGGTGTGTTGGTGGTGTTACTCTCGGCCTGGGAGAAGGCAGGTTGAGACCCCGGGAACCAGAGCTAACACCCCGACTTGGGGAGTAGGCAGATTGAGGCCCCAAAGTCAACCCAAACCAAACACAAACCCGATTACAAGAACCAACCACTGTCCATTCCTCAGAGACAAACCCAGACCTCTGAGGCATCCACCAAACACACCACCAACACACCGACTTGGGGAGTAGGCAGATTGAGGCCCCGTAGTCAACCTAAACCGAACACAATTACACACACCCAACCTTCCTCCAGTTCTCAGAGACCAATCCACGCCTCTGAGTCATCCACCAAATTGACCTGGGGACCAGGAAGACTGCGACCCCGTAAACAACCCCCCTCCACCATTACCTCCTAACTTCCTTCTCTCTTGAAAATGGCTCCAAAAGGAGAGCCCTAACGTCGAGTAAATCTCAGCACCCCACGCGACTTAACCCGAGAAAACTTGTCTTCGCATATATATATATATATATATATATATATATCGCCTGCTGAGAATCCTTGTAGCGATTGTCAGTCCGAAATTAAACAATTAGAGAAAAGGCGCTTGGAAGTTTTATAAACATATACATTTAACTAGCCGGACAACAAAGGCCAGAATCATTAGCAAAGAATTTTCGCCACTGCCACTCAAATGCGAAGACGTTTGCTAGGCTTAACTCAAAAATTGAATTTTCGGACTTTTCGCCACTTAGCAGATATATATATTCTATTCAGGGATAAAAGAAGGCTTCATTTCAAAATAAAATTTAATTTATTTTATTTAAAAATTTAATCATATGTTCCCTGATCTCTAATTTGAATATGAATTTAAAAAGAAATTAGAAAGAGTGCAGCAAAAAAAAAAATAATCAAAGCCTTTGGAACGAAATGCCAAATGAACGAAATTTATTTTCCCATCTTCAGTCCTTATGGGCTTATATATACAGTATATTAGGTACAGTATATTAGGTTGTTGATGGATATATGATATATGGACGATATTATGCATAAAGGAACTAAGCGCCATTACCCTAAATCTGAGATAAAAAGCATTTCATTTGCACACTTGTAAACAAACGCAATGACAATGACTTATTTTCTTGTTTTATACAAAAAAAAAGTGCTCAGAGTAATAATGTTGTGATTTAATAAAGAAAAAAAATCTTCTTTTTAAATGCTTTTATTTAACTTACTCTTTCAAGGTCACCAACTTTATGGCTTTGTTAGGGACACTTCCCGATGAGCTAGAGGTGTGAAATTTGATATTTAAGAGTCATTTTTGATGACGCAAATTGTGAGTTTGGTTTTACCAAAATGGACCAAACTAATGTGGTACTTTATTTGAAACCCTTCGCGAATTAATGTAATTTCAAAAGACTTCCCGATGGGCTAGAGGTGTGAAATGTAATACTTAAGAGTCATTTTTGATGACGCCACTATATGGTGGTTTTGATCAAAATAGACCAAACTAATGTGGTACTTTATTTGAAACCCTTCGCGAATTAATGTAATTTCAAAAGACTTCCCGATGGGCTAGAGGTGTGAAATGTAATACTTAAGAGTCATTTTTGATGACGCCACTATATGGTGGTTTTGATCAAAATAGACCAAACTAATGTGGTACTTTATTTGAAGCCTCACGCAAATAAGGCCCTATTAACTATAGTTTTGAATTTTGATATTTACGAGTCATTTTTTTATCATAATGAATAATTTTTCAATTGAACCAAATCAATACAGGCCAAACTAATGTGGTACTTTATCATATTGATGATTTTTGATAAGACTAAAAGACTAAAAAGCTTAAAATAAAAATAAATTAAAAAAAAGATTTTTAAAAAAATGCTTTTATTTAAATTGAACTAAAAAGAGAGAAATAAGGGAGAAATAATTTAATTGTTCTTGTTAAAATTTTTTAATATTTATGACTTAAAATAAAAGCGTGGGGCGCGAGCCTCGGAATCACTTCGAAGCGCCCCACGCTTTTATTTTAAGTCAAATATTAAAAAATTTTAACAAGAACAATTAAATTATTTCTCCCTTATTTCTCTCTTTTTAGTTCAATTTAAATAAAAGCATTTTTTTAAAAATCTTTTTTTTTAATTTATTTTTTCCCTAGTAGTATTATTATTATTATTATCTCTTTTAACTTATAACTTTTTTTATCTTTGATATTTGTTTTTGGTTTTTTTTTTTTAGTGTATTTTTAATTTCATCCATTCCTGGCAGTCATGAAGGTCCAAATATAAATAATTGGGGTCATCGTCGTTTGGGGAACATTCTTAAACGATACGCCGAGAATCTTGATAGTGACAATGCAAGTTCATCGATTATCGCTCAATGTTCATCAATTGGATCATTGGGTGAAACCCCCAACTCTTGGCTCTGTGGAGAATTCTTACAAAGCCTATCCGAATGCAAAAAGTAATTCAATTTTTTTTTTTTATTTATTTTAAAAGTAAGAAAGATTGAATATAAAAATTAAATTTTGTTTTTTTTCCAAAAAAAACAATGAAATAATCATATGTATATATATCGAAATTCAATTTGTGGGGCAAATCAACATAATTTCGATATTTCGGTTGGATATTAATTAAAAATTTTGTTTTTATAAGAATTTCCAATGAAATAGACAGAGAAAAACTGAAATGGGAAGATTTTTTATTTTTTTTATTTTAGAAATTTGGCGTTAATAAAAAAAAATTTCGACATTTTTGTTTTTAAAATATAAAGAATATGTATGATGTGGTCAGATATTTAATATTTAGAGAAAATTATAGAGGAAAATTCAGAAATTTTTGTTTTTGTTTTAATTAAAATGTTAAATTTACTTAGGAATGTTTAGAATATTTCATAATAAATGTTTAATATTTCATAAAAATGTTTAATAAATTACAGTATCGTTAAGATATTGATAGATTAGAACAGGTCTTTTTAAGAAGAAACAAACTGTTCGGTTTTTTTTTTTGACGCGCAGTGTAGATAGACAAATGAAAATGCACTGAATACTGGAATATAAAATGTGAATTTGGAATTTTGTTTCAGTGGTGATTCTTCAAAACCTGAAATGCGTGTAGTTTATCCATCTTTGAATAACGTTAAATCAAGTTATGATGGCCTCGCAGGTGGCGCTTGTCTACCATACTCGAAACGAACTCATAAAAACCAACTCTGGTTCGATGATTATCTCTAGTAAGCTTCTTTTTTTTTTTTTAATTGGTTACATTATTTTATTAAATTCTTTTTGTTTTTTTGTTTTTTAGTCAATGGATAAGTGAAACTAGACATCGGTCACGTGCCATGCCCCATATAAAGACTTATGGTCGTTTTAATGAAAATTTCCAAAAATTAAGCTTCTTTATTTTGACAAGTGCAAATATAAGTAAGGCAGCCTGGGGAAATATTAGTAAATCTAAATCAAGTGTTAAATTAAGAATATTGAGCTATGAATGTGGAGTTCTTTTCTTACCAAAGTTCGTTGTAAGTATTTATGTAATAATTACTCAAACATAAAGATAATGTTTATTAATGAGTTATAGGGCAAACCAATTACAATTAGTACCGAATATTGTTTCAATCTTTAATTAATAGTATTTTTATAAATATGTCCTAAAAAATTTATTTAATTTCCTTCCACAACAAAAATTATTTATAATCCAAAAACAAAACTTTTTTTTTCTCAAATTGAGTTTGCTTTACACACCATCATAACAGGGTCCAAATATGAAATTAATTAGATCTTTTGAACAGAGAACAAATTGCCTCAGAGCAAATAAATATTTTTATTCATTCATTCATTCAACTCGATTTATTTTATGGAAAAACAAAATTTTTACTTTCTATGTAAACTATGTATATATATACATGTATATATATATATATATATATATATATTGGATTCATGTCAAAAATTCGATGTCGAGATTTTGACGGATATACACGTTTTAAGATCCCCTGAATCCAAAAAAGTGGTTTTCGGTCAGCCTGTGTGTCTGTTTTCAATTTAAAGCATGAAGAAATAGAGCTAGGAGGTGGAAATTTTATATTTAAATTAGACACCCCCCTAGGGCGTGAAAATAAGCTTTTAAACAAAATCGGCCTAAAAGTACTAGTACTTTACTGATGTACTTTTTCAATTTTTTTTCGATTTTCTCAACGATTTTGATTAAAATTCAAAACCAATTATTTTTTAGATGCTCTTTAAAATACTGGTAATATTCTCATTTTGGCATTGAAATCTTATCAAGACCACTTTACTCTTGTACTCCATAGAAAAGATAGGAGAAATGGTTGCCATGGTAACAAAATATAAATATTTTCCCATACTTATAAATTGTACATCTTGAAAATCGAATGTACCGACTGCCGGAAACTAAATATATGTCGACAAAAAATCTGGGGTGACAAGCACAGAAGACAACTTTCGATTACCGAAGATAAGAGAAACCTGTATATATATTAGGGTGGTCGTTAAAAATTAAATTTCTTGCGGCGCCCCCTAAAAAGCTTTCTTTTGATGAAAAACACTAGGAAAATTTTTTATAATTTTTTTTATGTCAAGACAACACGTGCCTGAAGACGATTTAAGTTAATTTTTGGGTATAATCATGTTTTTGAAGATTTTTAATAATAAATACAATTTCATACAAAATAGAAACCAACCACAGAACCAAAATCTATTGTTATTTTGATTAACTATTGTATTCTCATGAATTTTGGTTCTGTGGTTGTTTATATTTTGTATGAAATTGTATTTATTATTAAAAATCTTCAAAAAACATGATTATACCCAAAAATTAACTTAAATCGTCTTCGAGGCACGTGTTGTCTTGACATAAAAAAATTATAAAAAATTTTCCTAGTGTTTTTTCATCAAAAGAAAGCTTTTTAGGGGGCGAAATTTAATTTTTAACGACCACTCTAATATATATACATAGATAGCAATATTTGACATATATTCACAATCGAATTCATTTGCTAATGAGAGAATCTTTGTATTGAGTCTTTTATTTGGCTTCTTGCATCTCTACAACTAAATTTCTGATATATCCAGACAAAATATGAGTCGTCCATTTACAAAAGAGCCTAATTGACAAAATTTGAAAAGTTGACATTTTAATTGCATGTTGTTCGCACAATACAATACCAGTGAAAAAAGTTTATAAATCCTATTTAAAACAAATACTAATAATCGAGTACAAATTTAAAACGGGCCTAGTTGCATTTCATTCCATTTCCAAAACTGTCTTGTTGCAAACTCAGATAGATACTCTTCCAAAACTACTTGCTTGCTAACATGAAGATGGCGACTTTCAACCACTAGTTGCAAGCTTCCACAAATTTGTATATTTTGGAAAACTGGGGGACATTTTTTTAGTGCAGATCTATATTTCTACACTTTTTAATAATGATTATTGTTGGCTAACCTACTACTTTTATGGAATTTTCTTTTTTGTTTTGCTATGTTGATTGTTACTGACCATTTGCATTTACAGTGCCAAAACTCGCTAATTGCAAAAAAACTTCTAAAAGTGCCTAGTTGAATATTAAAACAGTTTATTACTGTTATATAGAAAATAATACGGACCTAAGACCTTGTAAATTGTGTTCCTATTTTATTTACAGATTTTATAAACATAACAGTCATAAATTACGGTAACTCTTGAGTTTAATAAAATACAGGTTTTTCTCGTTTCCTGAAAATTTGTTCCCGATGCAACTAGACACTTTTGGAAATGGACGACTGGATAATTTTTCTCTTGTTGAGTTTTCAGGGTTGGGAAGGGATCTTTCTTGATACAGTTCTGTCTGTAAATAGCAAAAACTGGAGTGGCAAACAAGTCTAATATATGGACCCTGTTACGCATTAGTGTGTCAAGCGCCAGCTACCAAGATTTTGAGAAAATTAACATAAAGTTTTTTGTTTTGATTAGATTATATATAATTTTTATTTGTCAATTGTGCAAGTAACATTAAATAGAAATTTTTTTAGGACATATTTCTTAAAAAAAATACTATTAATTATAAGCATTTGAAACAATATTCCGTGCTTAACTCAATTTTTAATTTTTTTTGGCGCTTGACACACTAATGCATAACAGGGTCCATATAATAGTTCTAAGATCTTTTATAATCATGTTTTTTTTTCTGATTTCAGACAAACACATCGCATTTTAATTTAAACGACTCGCTTCCACTTCCGTATGATATCCCTTTAAAGAAATACGAGAAAAATGATAAAATCTGGGTGAATGAAATGATGTATTAATTTATATATATATATATATTTTCTTATTTTTTATTATCTTTTATATTTTACAATACAACTAAGGTATAATATACAAAATTATTTGTTTATTTTTTTTTCTAATTTTTTATCCCCCCTCTTGGTACTATTATTGAATATAATTTATTTGAATATTATTCTGCGAGTAGTTGCGGTTGAAGGCAGGCTTTCGATGCCTAACACGAAGGAAACGTTTCGGACGAAATTTATTAAATGATTATATCTTCAGTCAGAAAAAAAAAAAAAAACTCAAACAGTATCCAAATAACCTGTAGGTGGGGAAAGAAAGTTGGATGTCGCGTAAATGACCCTTTGGGTAAAATAAAAATGAACAGAATAAGGAATGAAAAGATCCGGGGGATGGAAGGGATGATGGAGGGATCAAAAAAGGTTTGGTCATGTAATGGACGAGAGAAAAGGGGGGCAAGGAATGTTAGATTTGAAGGTGGCTGGAAGTTGGATGGATTGTATAATCGAAGACTGCAAGCAGAATGGATTTGAGTGTAAGGAAAGCGTATTGTAGAGATTGAGAGTAATAACGAGACCCGTAGGGAAAAATTAAGAAAATAGGGATAACCGCCAGTAAATGAAGAAGCTGAAAGATTAAATTATTACTAAATGTTGATGGCTCAGAGGTCATGTATAAGGAGAGCCTTTATAGGCCTTTATTAGGTTTTATTGAATATATATATATATATATTTTCCTCTCGGGTGCTGAGGGTTTATTGAATTGATTTATTAAATTATATATTATACCGATGACAACCGGGGGTCGTTTTATATATATATATATATATATATATAAAAAAATATATATATATATTCTCTTAATAACAACGGGTTTCAGAATTGAAAAAGATGAGAAATGGTATAAATTAAAATTTTCATTTAATATTAAGATTAAAAATAGAAATGTCATATCACATAATGCAATATATTCATGTGGTAATATAAAAAAATAAAATTAAAAACAAAATAAATTAATAATTAAAATAGATAACTTTTGAAAAGAAAAAAAAAATTGCAAATTTTAGATTTATTAAAATTTTTTTTATAGACAGCTGATGACAGATAGTTTTATGTATAGAAATGAGACTCTGAATTCAAGTATAAACGCTTTATTCGGATATTCGCAAACTAACAATTACAATATCTATCTCTATATAAATAAACACCCCGTGTCTCCTTGATCCTAACACCTCCCCTCTTAAATTTCTTCTATTAGCCTTTTCGGTGGTTGTCTACGCCTCGGAGGGCGATTGGCTGCCATAGGAGAAGAGGGAAGTTGGACCCGGTCTTCACTGGGTTGGATTTGGTCGCCCTCAGTGCGATCTTCCTGTTCCGCAGCGGTTGGTTCGCCATTTTCCTCTTCCATGCTGAGCTCCAGTTCCTGGGGCCTGCTTACAGGGATTTCTTCCCGATTGACTGAATAATCCGCCTTGATGTGGTCTTCATGTCGTCTCCAACATCCTTCTTTTACCTTAACCAACCATATTCGATGGCCTATTTTCCTTTCCAGCACTCCCTGAACCCATTCCGCTCTTCTGACCGCTCTAAAATCTCTTACTATCACCTTTTCCCCCTCTTTAAATAGTTTTGATCTTTCTGTTAGATTTCCTTTTTCTTTATTTAGCCTCTCCAAGTTCGGTATTACTGTTGGTTTCAACAGATCTAATTCGATTCTCAACTCTCTTCTTAAAAAAAGTTCACTTGGTGACTTTAACGTCGTGGCATGTGGGGTAACCCTATATCGAAATAAAAACTTTTCTAGATAGACCTCAATATTTTCTTTTGTAACTTTTTCATTAAAAGTTAATTTTTTTAACGCTTCTTTAAATGTTTGAACATACCTCTCCACCTGTCCATTCGATTGTGGGTGGTATGGAGGTGTTAATATATGCTTAATTCCGTATTTCTTACAAAATCTTGAAAATTCTTCTGAGGTAAATTGCGACCCATTATCGCTTACTATTTCTTCAGGCAATCCATGTCGAGCAAAATTTGAATATAAAATTTTAATTAAAGTTGAAGTACTGGTTTGTGGCACCTTAATAATTTCCGGCCACTTTGAATATGTGTCTATTATTAAAAAAAATAAACACGATTTGAACGGCCCTGCCAAATCGATATGGATTCTTTGCCACGGACGTTCACAAATTGGCCATGCTACTGGAGTGCTTTTCATTGCGTTATGACTCAATAAAGAACAATTTTTACAACTTCTCGCTACTTCCTCGATATCTTCATCAATGTGAGGCCACCATACATATTGCCTCGCTAATGACTTCATCTTGACCATCCCAAAATGTATTTCATGTAGAAATTTTACAATTCTTGGCCGATATACTTTGGGAATTACTGTTCGAAGACCGCGCATAATGCAACCATTATAGGTACTAAGTTCGTTTTTTATTCGAAAATAGGGCTTTAACTTTTCATTGAGGCAATAATCGGGCCATCCTTTAAGAATATAATTTTTAATTTTATCTAAATCCGCATCTTTACTCATTTCTTTTGCTATCTCCACCGCTGTGACGGGAAGATTTTTAAATTGATCTTCATATAAAGAATTAATAATTTTATGACATGCAAAATCTTTCCCTAATTCATTTTCACTAGTAGGAAGCCGTGACAAGGCATCTGCTTGCATTTCGGACGATTTTATGTATTCAATTTTATAATTGAACCCCATTAGGATGAGACTCCAACGCTGAAGTCGGCTAGCCGTTAATGCTGTTAGCCCCTTTTTTTTTCCAAATATTGCAGTTAAGGGCTTATGATCAGTTAAAATTGTAAATTCTCTCCCCCAAATAAACTTAAAAAATTTTTTTACACCAAATATTAAGGCCAGGGCTTCCCGTTCTATTTGTGCATAATGTCTTTCGGCTGGGGACAGCGTTTTAGAAGCATAACAAATCACTTTTTCAGAACCGTTAGGCAATCTATGATATAACACCGCCCCCACTCCTACACTCGAAGCATCTGCAGCTAACACTAGCGGTAACGAAGGATTATAATGAGTTAGAATCATAGGAGATGTTAAATAATTTTTTACATTTTCAAAGCTTTTCCTAGCTTCAATACCCCAACTCCATTCCCTATCTTTCTTTAATAGTTCGTATAACGGAGTGCATTTACTAGCTAGGTGGGGTATAAATTTAGAATAATGATTCACCATCCCCAAAAATGAACGTAATTCTTTTAAATCTCTAGGCTCTGGCATTTCTAGAATCGGTTTAATCTTACTTGGCGAAGGGCGGACTCCTTCTTTGTCTACAATAAATCCGAGATACTCGATAGAATCCTTAAAAAATGAACACTTTTTAAAATTTAACCTGAACCCAAATTCTTGTACTTTATCTAATACCTTATACAAATGCCTTAGATGCTCTTCATCGTTTTTCCCTGTCACTACAATATCATCTAAATAAGACATCGTACCCTCACAATCTGCTAGCATTTGGTCCATTATTTGCTGAAATATACTAGGCGCAGAGGCTATCCCAAAAAGGAAGCCTATTATACTGAAACAATCCTTTGTGTGTATTAATCACTACTAGCTTCTTGCTTTCCTCATCCATTTCAACTTGCAAGTAAGCATCGGATAGATCAATTTTAGAAAATTTTTGACCCCCATTCAAGGAAGCGAATAATTCTTCAAAATTTGGCAAGGGATACTTGTGAATATCTAATGCCTCGTTTAATCCAGTACTAAAATCAGCACACACTCTTACAGCTCCTCCTGGTTTAGGAACTACTACAATAGGAGCTGCCCACCTTGAATAATCAATTTTTTCTAATACTCCCATAGTAACTAACCTATCTATTTCAGCACTAACTAAATTTTTATTTGCGAATGAAACCTCGCGTGCTTTGCAAAATTTTGGATTGGCCTCTCTCCGTAAATATAGATGAGCTTTTATTTTATTGCATGTTCCTAAACCTTCTTTAAAAAGATTAGAATATTTAACTTTAATAGTATCTTTGTTTAGTAAGATCGCATTACAAATATTTAAATTTTCCCTTGCATTCTTTGCATTTCTTAAGGAATCGATACTTAAAGATGTAAGGTTTAATCCTAATAACCAATCTCTGCCTAACAGATTACTTCCGGGCCCATTGGATACTAATATTTTTAAATCAGCCTTTTTCCCCAGACATTCAGCTCGTACTATTCTTTGACCTAATATCTTTATACCATGCCCCGAATAGCTTTTTAATACGGCCCGACTAGCTTGTAACGCTGGCCTCCCCAGTTTTTCCCAAGTCTCCTTATTGATAATCGTAACACCAGATCCTGTATCCACTTCCAACATAATTTCCTGACCTTCTACCCTCACCTCAAGTTTAATAGCCTGGGAATCGGTCTCTGATACTCTTTTAATATTTAAAATAGAGTCTAGAACATAATCTATTCCTAAGTCCTCTCCTCCTTCCTTTTCTTTTTCCTCCTCTGTACTTTTAATTCCCATTGACGATCTACAAGCCCTCGCTAAATGTCCCTTTCTGTTACATTTATTACAGGTACTATTTCTAAAATAACAATTAGCCCTAAAATGATTGGCCCCTCCACAAGAAAAACATTTCAAATCATTAAAATTTTTATTACTACTATACCCTGCCGGTTTCTTTTTATTTATTGCTTGTATATCCTCTTTATAATTATCAACCTTATTTTCTGAGTTATTCCTACTCTCTATGTACACCGTTTCTATAGTACGCGCGGTTTCTAGTGTTTTCTCAAACGTTTTAAGATCCTGTTGCATCAAATATTTGCGAACATTATTATTTTCTAAGCCCATGACAAAAGAAGTAATTAAAGCCTCTTTGAAAAAATCTTTTGGAAATTCACATTTAGTTGCCGTATCTTTAATTTCATTCGAAAAATCTACTAAGGATTGGCCTTGCTTTTGCTTCAATGAAAAAAATTTTATTCTTTCGGTTGACTTAAAAGTGACCCTTTTGTAATTTGCATCAAGTTTACTTAAAATATCTTTAAAAGAACACTTATCAGGTTGTTCTGGTTTACATAAAGAAAGAAGTACCTTAAATGGTTGAGGAGATAATGCGTTAATTAATAAGGCCCTTTTATAATCATCATCAACTTCTTTGTGTAATATTAAAAAATTTTCAAATTTAATCTTCCACTCTTCCCAATCCAATACTTCCGGATTAAATTCCATTAACGAAAATCTTAAATTTCGATCCATTATCCTCGTCGCCACTTTTATGTATAGAAATGAGACTCTGAATTCAAGTATAAACGCTTTATTCGGATATTCGCAAACTAACAATTACAATATCTATCTCTATATAAATAAACACCCCCGTGTCTCCTTGATCCTAACAGATAGGAAACAGCATCTCAGATAAAATCCATAGGAAAAATAAAATTAAAATAATAAATTATTTTAACTTTAAAATATAGTATGTAAGAATAATTTTGTTTTTAAAATAATATTTTATTGCTTTGAAAAAAGAAAAATATGAATTTTTAACAGACATGTGAATTTAATTTTTTTTTTTTTTTTTATATAATGTAAAATAAAAATTTATATAAAAAATTATTCTATATTATTTTTTAAAGTTAGAATATTTTATTTTATACAATTTTTTTTTTTTATTTTTTTGATTAATTGTCAAAGAGTTGGTCGTCCATTTGACAGCTTCTCTGACCTGTCGATTTGTACATTTGCCAGGGGGGACAAGTCAATGGAGCGATTTGGTGTGCGTTTTGAGATATAGTTCCTATGTTCAGAATGAATATAACTGGCGCTTGCGTATGATGGTGCTAGTGTCGCCTGAGTTGATCGCTGGCGCATGCGCAGGAGACACATTTGTTCCCATTGGTCCATCCATGCTTACTTATTTTCAAAAAACTAGTGAATAACTGTCATTTCAAGCATATGAAACCAAGTCAATGTGTTTCCTGATCAAAATTGTCAACGATTGAATTTCTTCAAATATACAAAATCAGGTTGGTTTTTTAGCTCAATTTATTTGTTTTGGCATTTCAAAAAATATAAATATATATTTGTTCGTACAGCATGTAACCGGAGAGGAAAAGATGTGTGCCGAGCTCCAGATATCCAGGAACGAAAAATATAAAAATGTTTTGTTTTCCACTGAACATACAGCTTCGAGATTCATGGATACAAATTATACAGTAAATAATCCTGATTTCTTTAACAAATCAACAAATATTCATACTCATTACGAGGTTTGCTCCGAGCATTTCAAAATTGAACAATTCCAAAATTAATAATAATATATCCTATAATTATAAATATATTGTATATTTTTTTCGAATTTTTTATGAACAACAATAATGTTTACTTTAGTCATTTTTAATTTTAATGAATATATATGTTATGTTAATTTGGAACTTTATGCTTTTTATTAGAGGTTGACTGGAAAGAAATATTTTATATGCTTTTGTTATATTTATTTTAATAATAGTAATAAATCTATTGTATATTTTTTTTTTTAATTTTAATAAATATATATGTTAACTTGTAACTTTATGCTTTTTATTTAAACTGGAGAAAAACCATTCACTTAACAATTTTATTCATTTGGGTGAGAAGCCATATAGATACGATATAGTTTTATTCAGGGTATTTTATTCATTCGGGAGAAAAGCCTTTCATGTTTCACTGCGCTGCCGTTCAGAGGCGCTGTAAGCAGCCGTTCTAAACCGATTTTTAAACACTCCATTTTTTCACTACGTGATGTCCCTTCCCGTTTATTCCCTGATTTGTGCCTTCATGGGGAACACAATTACCATTACCGCCTAAATTCAGCTGTCATCATATTTTTTAATGTGAATTCAATTATTTCTTTTGATAATTAATCCATTTCGCATGATTTTATTATTTAATATTTATTTCTAACAAATTAAATCATTTTATGTGAGTGTGAGTTGAGAAAACTTGTTGCCCAGTGTTTAACCTTTCATCACATCTTTCTCATTTATTTATTTTCTTTTATAAACCCTTGATTGTATTTTATTAATTATTTTAATTTCTCTAATTGTTTTCTTAAATGTGAGTGAATTATTTTAAGCAAAATCAGTCTGACAGATCTTACAGGTAAGTTAATAAAATTATAATATAACGCATTTTCCTCTTCAATTTTACAATTCTTAACTGTGATTTAAATTAATAGCATGTTTTATTAATTCATAGAAAGTCTTATGTGATTCAGTTGTAATTCTAAATATTTTTTCCTTTTATTTAAGAGTAAATACAAAAAATAAGTTTCCAAATAGTTTTGATTTCATTTAGGAATCAGATAATATTAATCTTTTACCCTTTTTAAGCTTCTTTTCAAAATTATTAAACGAATATTTATAATGCTGACATCCTTATGTATATATATTTTTTAGAAAAAATCAATTTTTATATTTTCAATAAAAGATGATTTTCTAATTTGAAAGAGAAGATAATGGATTTATCAAAATCATTTATGAATTTATACCCCTATTTATATATATATTTGGATCCCACGGATTCTCAACATTAATAAATAAAAATAAATATTTACTATGTCTGTGTGTGTATATATATATATATACATGAGTTGGAAATTTTTCCTAATTCTCTTTTCTTTTTTTTTCTAGTTGTTACCTGCTACTCTTGTCTTCTCGACTCAAGCTGAGACAAAGCCTGCAGAGAGGGCTTGACAGGGACAACAGGCCGTGTCACTCCGGCCCAGAATTGCCATAATTTCTACTTTTTGGTAAGTACAGGGACATTTACACTTTCTAGCTAGATACATTCATTAAGTAAGGATTTTTTTTATTAGGCCCCTATTTGCATAATAAAATCGAAAAAAAGTGAGAGAATATATACTGAATCTCTATAAAAATAACTATTTAATTTAATATATGCGATATTACTATTCTAATTGTTATTAGAATTTCATCTATTATAGAAGTTTCGGTGTCCATTCCTCGCCCTTTTTCATGTTATCAAAAGGTTTCCTCAATCGTGGTGGTTATTTATATGCCTCTAATAATATAGAATATTTTCGGTGGCGGCGGGAGAGGCGAGCTCATATTTTTAAAGATCTCCCTCCTCTAATACCCAAAAATATATTTAAAATACATGAGCCCCGGACACCCGGACACCTCCCAAAGACAAAACTGGTGTGACCAGCACGATGCACAACTTTCTCTTATCGAAGGGTAAGAGAAAATTGTGTGCAGTCACACCAAATTTTTTCTTTTCCTTAACATCAATGATATTTATGTGTTATCAGTTGTGAAGGATATCGCTAATCTCGTCACTTCCATTTGCTTAAACCAAGATAAAAAAAAAATTTGCGTTTTATTTTATTCAGTCGCTACAAATGCTGGCTCCTCTCTTAGATTAGCATCATTACACTCTTTTATTGTGATTGAGAAACAACAAAGGATATAATTCAGGGTGAGTTTTCTTTCTTTTGATTTTTAGATTGCATAAATGGAAATTTCAATATTAGAAGAATTTTCTTTTTCTATTCATCATTTTTAGGCAATAATTTGAAATCATTTCTTTAACATTTTTATTTTCTCTTACCTATATATGTATACTGTGCGTCAAAAAAAAAAAAAAAACAAAAAAAAAACCTAACATTTTGGTAATTTAAGAAACATTTAATCTGAAATTTCTTATATATTCCTAAATAAATTTAACACTAATACAAATCATTTTAATACAATTTAAATAAAATAAATAAAAATATAAAATATTTCAATTTTTGAGGTACAAATAAACATAATCTCGATATGTTTTGTTAGATTTTAATTTGTTTTTATAAGAATTTCCAATAAAATAGATAGAAAAAGCTGAAATGGAAAGATTATTTTAAAATATTAGAAATTTGACGTTAATAAAAAAATTTCGAGATTTTTATCTTTGTTTTATTTAAATTGCAATTAAAATGCTATGGATTTGTGTTAAATTTACTTAGAAATGTATAAGACATTTAATATTAAATGTTTCTTAAATTTAAATAGAAATGCCTGGACCCCCAATAGATAGTATGAATGAGAAAAAAGTGTGAATGTTTTTTACTAAATACATGTTGACCCAAAATCTGGTAAAACAACCAAAAATACCTTTAGAGGGTCTAAATCTAATATGGGAATATATTGATATAATTTTATATGCGACACAAGGAGTTATGATTTATTTAAGATCATTTGGGTTGACCACCTCTATTAAATAATCTCTATATAATAAAATAAAGTTTTTTTTTTTTCTTCTTCTTTAAGTGCCATGCCCGTTCCGGACGTTGGTTATCATCATAGTGATTGACGCCTTGTCGCAGCTCTTCGGAACAACTCCACCGAAGAAAGACCAGACCACACTCTTTGACGTCCTGGACCTCGCTTTCCGAAGATCTTAACCAGATGAAGGATTTTGTATTTTGATGGATTCCTCATGACATGACCAAAATATTGCAGTTTCCTCTTCTTGATGTTGAGGAGCTTTACGACGCGGCTTAAAACTTCAGCATTGGTCACGTGGTCCACCCAAGATATTCTTAATAGTCGTCGGTTCAAATGCTTCAATTTTCTTCTCTGTTACTCTGGTCAAGGTCTCCGTTCCATGCATTAAAACAGGGAGCACTCTACTGTCCTAATTTTTGTGGCGAGGGAGAGATCTCTACAGCATAGGAAGTGTCTCATTTTGGCGAAGGTAGATCTTGCTATTTGTATACGTGATCTTATTTCCTTATCAGATTCCCACTGGTTTAAACAACCAAGCCGTATCCTGCGCTGGTATTTTTTTTTATATTTAATGAATTTTTTTTTTATTTAGATTAATTTTGGATTGCGAAATATCGAGCAATTGTGATATCTATTTATTGGCGCCTACTTTGTATTTTAAGGTAAGGCTTAATTAATATTTAAAATAAGGAGAAAACAATTATGCCAATCGAAAAGAGTAAATTTATTTAATTTCAGATCTTCTATTGAGATTCTGCAAAATTTCTTCGTCAGAAGAAGCTGACATCTATTCTGAACAAGAATCCAAGGAATAGTTATCTTTCAAGAATGGATGTAGAAAACAATGCAAATTACAATTCCACAAAAGGAGCAAAGAACGTTTTGCATGGATTCACCTATCAGTTAAATCTTTTAATTCTTTTCCTTATAAGAGGCCTAAAACAAAAATTGAATTTTAGATTAGCAACAGAAATTGACGAGGCGGATAAATTTGATGACGTTGTCTTGGAAATTGAAAATAAAGAGGGGGAAAAAACTTTGTTCTGTCTACAAGCAAAACATAGAATTAGTGAGAATGAAAGTAAAAAGAAAATATTTGCAAATTCTTTATTAGGCATAGGAAACGATGATTTCAATTTGAAGAAATATCTAAAATCTTATTTACAAATTCAAAATTGCCAGGAATTCTCTCAAAGTTCAAAGAAATATTTCATTATTTGCACAAATATCGATTTTGATATAGAATCGTTAAAAAAATTGAAAATATCATTAGAAGAGACGAAAATTGATATCCTTGATAACATTTTACCGACAAAAGGAAAAACTTTTAAACTCAAAATGGATGAAGGGAATAAAATATTTGCAAAATTAAAGGAAGATTCCATTTCTGAACAAGATTTAAAGGATTTTTTTGAGCAGTTAGTTTTTGCAGTTGGCCAGCCAAAAGAAGATGAACTTTTTGAACAAATTAGAACAGAAATTGGTTCAGAATTGAAACTTCAAGATCCAGATTTAGCAGCGAGTGATTTGCACAGAATGGTTTTAGAATGGTTCAAAACGCAAAATGCAAAATGGCTAACTCACAAAAACAATCCATTAGATCTTGTTGAGAGGAAAATCAATTTTCTTTTCATTTCAAAATCTAGTCAGGATTATTGCTCCCAACTTGCGAATTATCAAATCACATTTAAACAAAAAATGCCCATCGTTAGAAAGTTTTTAGATAATAATCAAAAGAATTTTTTAATTTTAACATCTTCATCTTCATTGATTGAAAGTTTAAAAGTTTTTGACGCTATCAATGAATTAGGATACAAATATTTGTTTATTAGTTCAAATTCTTTATCAGATCTTATCTTCTTAGCTGATAAAAATTCAATTTTAATTATAAACTTGGAAGATATCAGTGAAAATCTTTCTTTTATTGAAAATTTATTTGAAGAAAAAGAAAGAAAATTTATTTTGATTATTTCTAAAGAAATATTATTGGATATCATGGATTATTTTAATGAACGTTGTATGCGGGATAAAAATAAAAATGAAAAATTAACATTTGCAGATTTCTCGGAATCTTCCCAAAAGAGTTTATTAGAGAAAGAAATTCAATTTCTGGGTTCCCCGATTCTAATGAAATTTTTATTTTATGATGAAGAAATTAAAACTAAAATCGATTCAGAAACGTTTTCAAAATTAATCGAGAATCCAAAAGAAATCAAAATTGGAAATATTTTTGAAAAGTGTAAAAAGATTTTTATTCAAAGAAAATTCGAGACTGATTTTCTAGACTTCAAAACAGAAATGATTTTAGACGACAATATTTCTGATATTTTTGTAATCTATTCTAAATCTGATATTGAATATTTCAATTCAGTTGAATATGACAGAAATAGAATTTATGTTTTTAAATATTATGACGATGCTTTAGAAAAATTTTCATATTTAAAAGAAGAAAATAAAAATAAAAATATCCATTTAGCCCATCATGAAGGCTCACTTCAGTTAATTCGAACTTTTGGTTCAATATCCAATTTATATCAACATAAATGGAATTTACGAGGTATTCAAAACCATTTTATTTAAAATATCTTCATAGAGAAATAAAATGGAGACATGTTCATCAATATTTCGAATTTAAAAGGTTTTCTGAAGATATGTTTGTTTATTATTTAGAGGATTTTGCTGATTCTATCCTCTTTGAGATCGATCTGAAAGAAATTAGACAAGTGATTGAAGAAGAAGAAGAGAAGGAAGAAGAGTATATTGTTTTGATAACAAAATTGAAGCTAAAGAGAAATTTCTCTCCTTACAAAACGAGGAAAAAAATAAAAATCGAAACATTCATTTAGTGAAAGTTGATTATTACCCGAATTTGAAAAAAACCTTTGGTTCAAATTCACATTTAAAGAGTCTATTATACTTTAAACATGAAATAAGAGAGAGCAATATTCTAGAAATTTCATACCCAAGACTCATTTTAATATCAAATGACGCAGGCATGGGAAAATCTCAAGTGATGAAGCATTTGGCATTAAAATTGCATCGAAAAGATAAGAAATTATGGGTGATACAAATTGATTTAAATGCACATACAAAACAACTCCAGAGAATGTTCCAAGAACGACGTCAAGATCCCCTTGAAGATTTAATCGAACTCTGTATGTTCAAAACAGAATTAGAAAAGATTTTGTTTCGACATTGGATTCAGAAGAGAAGTGATCGCATTGTGATCTTTTTCGATGCATTTGATGAAATTAGCCCGAAATATGAAGGGATTGTTATTCCTCTCATTCAAGCGATTTTAGATGAATATAAAATTAAAAAAGTATTTCTTACAACTCGACCTCATTTACAAGATAAATTGGAAGAAACTTTTCATGTAAGATCTTTTTATTTAAATGGCTTTGAGAAAATTGATATAATCAAGTATTTGTTAAAATTTTTTGAAATAGAAAATTTGGGTGAGTTTCAATTAGGAATGAGCTATTTACCTGAGGAATTATTGAAAGCTCCATTAATGCTTTATTTATATGCAAATTTTTGCAAAAAACGCAATTTGGGTATAAAAGATGCATTGACTTTTGACGAAAATATCAATCAGTATTATTTATATGAATCTTTTTTCGAAGACCAATTCCGGCTTTACATTGAAGAGAAAGCAAAAATAGATACATCAAATCTTATTAGCGACGAGTGGATTGAACAGGAAAAGCAAAGTTTTTTTAAATTTCTTGAAAAATGTGCATTCAATGAATTATTTGGTGATAGTTTGAATAAGGATTCATCAAGCGAAGATTCATCGAGTGAAACGGGAAACGATTCAGATATAACAGTCAATTCATATATATATGATGTGAGTAAAATATTAAAAATAGAATTTCAACCGTCGTTAAAAATAGACGACATTTTAAAATCAAAGCAATTTGAGCCGCCAGGGAATATTTTGAGACTTGGAATCGTGTCCGTTAGACATAGTGGGGATTATTATTTTATTCATTTAACTTATGCTGAATTCTTATTTGCTCGATATTTAATTACAATTTCAGAGAATTTCACATCAGAAGACATTTTGAATTTTCTTTTACTCAAATTCTTTGGGAATTGGCAATATTTAGAAGTTCGTAATTTTATAAAGGATTATTTAAAGAAATCGGATTTGATAGAAAATCCGTCAAAACATGAATTATTTTATCAAAAATGCGCGTCTATTATGAACAAAGAATATACAAAGTATCACTTATATAAGTTAGTCATGCCGGACCATGAACCTGACATATTTTTTTTAAGATTTCTTTATAACTGCTGTTCAACTCTGAATGATTATACTCTATTCAATAAGTTAATAAAGTTTGACCCTGACCAATATTTATTGGAGGATATAGCTCAAGAAGGTATGATAGAACCAATTTTGAATTGTGCTCTAAAAAATCGAAATAAATATGAAGACGTAGTAGATATATTAACCGAAAAGCTCCAAGAGCTAGAGAAGAAATAAAAGGACATCCAAGCGATAATTGGACAAGAATATAAGAAAGCACTAACGATCACTAGGTTGTCGTCCGAGGCCTTCGTCCCGTCCTCGCCACACCACTACTCTCTTGGCATACGACATGTCCAAACCAGCGGAGACCCCATTCGCGCATTTTGTCAGTGATTGGCGCTGCCCCTGATGGTATCGTTTGGGATGAGGTCAAGTCTGGTGACATCAAGTGACCACCTGGCCATCTGCATCTCCATCACATGCAGTGCCGATTCGCTTCTCTCCATGTCTCGGTCGAATTCAGAGCAACCGTCCGGTAGATTGCCGACTTCAAATAAATCGGCATCCGTCGGTCGCAAAGGATTCTCGCCATTTAAGCCAACTGGCATTTATACGCCCAGCAATCTCATCCGTTGGTTCCCCATCATCAGCGATCGATACCGAAAACTGCGACATTTAGGAAGCACCTGGCCATCAAGTATAACTTGATCTGCAGTTTGTTGAAAGTACTGCATGTATATATAATATAGAAATGTATATGAAATGTTGAAAAATCTTTAATGAAATGATCCGCCATATATCATCCGCTACTGCTAATTATTAAAGTATATAAATTTTATAAAATTTGTAATCAGCGACCTTAAAAACCCTTATATACCAAATTTCCCTCAAATCTAAAACTTTTTTCTATTTTTGGCCAACTTTTTTCAAATCAAGACCACTGTCCCATCAATTTATGGATTGCGATCGCCCCTTCCTGAGAAAGCAGAGAATTTGGCCCCCTTACGTCCGCATTCGTCTAGGATTACCGCGTGTTTGCTTATTATTTTGGTTCTAATTTTATCAATAAAACATGTGCACACTCTGAGGGGCTGTTAAAGTCCTATGATCAAATACAGGACAATTTTACAAAAATTCAGGAATATTGTTCAATCATTCTATTTCTATCACTCTTCGCAGGGCCGGATCTAGGGGGGGGGGGGGCAGTGGGTGCGTGTGCCCCGGGCGGCAGATTTTAGGGGGCGGCAATTAAAGAAAGATTTACTAAAAAAAAGGTAAAATGATATGAATTTTGTATAGAAAATTTTAAGGAGAGGGCGGCAAATTAAATTTTGCCCTCACTAAAAAATTTCCTAGTTCCGGCCCTGACTCTTCGATTCTAATTTCAATTCAATTTCTTGAATTTCTTTAATCATTTCTTTACACGCCAAATATTTTTTCTTAATTTCTACACCAATTTGTTAATTCTTTGCTTTTCATTCTCAATTTCAACATCATCAAACAAAAATAAATGCCTCTTATAAATAAAAGAATTAAAATTCCTTGTGACGTCACTGGGTGATTCTTTGAGTGGAATATAGTCATAAGCCAGCATTTTTGAGAATTGCATTCTTTAAAGAAGTTGTTTGAATTTAATAGCATAAGTGAAAATAACTGGATTGTAAGAGTTTTTTTTTTATAAGAATCTATTTTTAGAGGAAGTTTACTCGCAGTTCCTTATGATAGATACGGTAAGATTTGATTAAAAATCTAAATGTTTAGATGTTGGGATTTAATTGCGACTGTTTTTCTGCAGATAATTTTACAGTTTCGGAGATACTTTACTTGGCCAGCTAGTGATAATAGTCATAAGCCATAGCAAAATGGTGCCGAAATCTCGAATTAATGACGAGTTCAAAGGACTTGTACCAATAAAGGAGCTGAAAATGAAGATTCTGATTCTTGACACCCAAACAAGCACCAGTTCCAGCTCTAATTACAACATGATAAGAGTAGAGACATATTTTAATATGGATTAAATTGTGGCTTGTGACTATTTTATCTATTGGTGTGGAGGAATTTCTTTCAAATTCAAATGTATGTATTCTTTCTCAAATACTATGTTTTCTTTAAATAAATGTATTCATTCTAAAATATTGTAAATTATAACGAGACGAAAGAGAAAATATCAATTTTAAATATTTGAAAGTTTCATTTTACGGATTTAGAAGCAATAAACGTTTAAATATTAAAATTTCAAATAAAATATTATTTTTTCGTAACAATTGTGTTTTTATTGATAAATAAAACTGTCACCCTTGAATATTCCCGTAAATAAAGTGAGTAAAGTGATCTTCAGAAGATTTCAACGGCAAAATGAGAATATACATTTTAAAGAGCACTTAAAAAATAGTTAATTTATAAAATTAAAAAAAAATCGTTATTTTTTAGATTTTCTTTAAAATGTATATTCTCATTTTGTCATTGAAATCTTCTGAAGACCACTTTACTCTTGTATTTCATAGGAAAGATAGGAGAAATGGTTGCCATGGTAACAAAATATAAATATTTTCACATACTTATAAATTGTACATCTTGAAAATCGAATGTACCGTACTGTCGGAAACTAAATACATGTCGACACAAAAAATCTGGTGTGACAAGCACAGAACACAACTCACTCATACATTTTGCAATTTATTCTCTGTGATAAAATTGAAACAAATCGAGAATTTTTAAGTGATGTTTCTACTTAGAAGAAAAGAAACAGAATTTCATCCAAGTAAATATTCTAACATTATTTGGATTCAAGAAAGCTAACTTCAGTTCCTTAATCTGTAGTTTGACCAGCTTAGCCATTTGCCTCCTCATTCAAGAAACTTTTCTATAAATCATTTAGACATCAGTTACTAATATTAAAACACTCATAGAACGAAGAATGTTCTAGAATTTGCTTCTACTTATTTCCCACCAATTTCAAGAGTGAACAATACATTTTTTTTAAATGACCCCAAGCTGCTAGAGTAAAGGCCTTTTACTCACTGGACCGAACGGCTTTAAAAGAAGATGGTGATAATTTTTTTGCGGGGCTTGGAAGGAACCTCTATGTGGTGCCTCCTAGTAATGTTGTCTTATCTAAAAGACTCGGCTAATCCTTCTAAACAACAACAAAATACTTCAAGCAGAATTGTAAAAAGATGAAATAACGTATAAAGAACTCTCATAAAAAATCTAGTGTGACTGACGCACAGCACACAACTTTCGATTACCGAAGGTACTGTGCTTGTCACACCAGATTTTTTGTGTCGACATGTATTTAGTTTCCGACAGTACGGTACATTCTATTTTCAAGATGTACAATTTATAAGTATGGCAAAATATTTATATTTTGTTACCATGGTAACCATTTCTCATATCTTTCCTATGGAGTACAAGAGTAAAGTGGTCTTCAAAAAATTTCAATGACAAAATGAGAATATACATTTTAAAGAGCATCTAAAAAATAATTGATTTTTGAATTAAAAAAAAATCGTTGGAGCGAATTTAGAGAAAATCGAAAAAAAAAACTGAAAAAGTGCATCAGTAAAGTACTAGTATTCTTTGGCCGATTTTGTTCAAAAGCTTCGTGTCACGTCCCATGGGGGTGCCTAACTTAAATATAAAATTTCAACCTCATAGCTCTTTTCGTTCTTGAGATATTTTGTTCACCGACACACAGTCGCGAAAACCACTTTTTTGGATTCAGGGGACCTCAAAACGTATATATCCATCAAAATCTCGACATCGAATTTTTGACATGAATACAATACTTTCTCTCTCTATATATTAACATATATATAGAGGTAAGAGAAAGTATAAAAAAAAAAATAGAAGAGGAATTGATTGGTTGGCTAAACTAACGTTTCCCCCCTCCACTTGGGTCAGTCAAGGATCCGTCAGTCTCTGCCTGGCTTTTCAAATAACGTCATTCAGTCAGAGCCGCGACGTTATGCTCAACTTTAGGGCTCGGTATTTTAGTTCCATTTTTAAAATATATATCAAATGTGTTTGTGAATTAGTTAATGTTTAAGTAAATTCAGTAAAGTATTAGACTACTTTGATCTACTTGGCAATTATGGGATATCATTTTCTCTTCTAATGTTTATAGTAAGTTTTTTCTTTATTTACTTATAGAGTGACGTTTTATCGAAAGAAATACTTTTTTTTTGAACAATAAAATTTATTACAAAAACTTGTAAAGAAATATTTGTTTTAAGTACTAAATGTAAGAGTAAAATTCTATAATTAGATTCAAAGCCGGTAAATAAATATCGGCCACGTTGTTTTTCAACCTTTCTGAGAACAAATTTTAGACAAGAAGGTTGCGCCGTGCCAACAGGAACAGACATTTCGTCGCAGACACTTTGGATTTGAATTTTATTAGGTATTCCTCAGCCATCCGGCCCACACCTTTCGGCATATATCCCTGCTCAGCCACCCGGGTTACCCAGTCAGAGAAATGCTCATTTTTAAGGCCTTTGTGCCTGTGGGGTAAGATTTCCTCCCAATACCCTACAAGGTGACTTCGGCAATGTATGAATTATTTGCGGCAAGCTGGATTCGAACCCGATTCCGTAATCCACAGCCGGGTTAGCCACTTGCCTTCTCAGACCCCCCCTTTTAATCGCAGACACTTTTAATAATCATAATTTCAAATAAATAAGCCATCCACTACTGATTACGTTTTAAACCATGTTGATTAAACCGTACCAAAGTGTCTGCGATGAAATGTCAATGTCGGGTCTGTTTATGTATGTGTTCGGCCCAGTGGCGCAACCAGGATTTGCTCCTGGGGGTTTTCCGGGGGGGGGCTGATCTCAAATATTTTTTGTGAAAAAATTTTTTTTTCGCAGAACCGAAGTTTTTTGCCTTGCGGGGAAATTTTTTCCAGTCCGTAAAAATATTTTACCTTTTTTTTTAGAGACGCTAAATTTTTGCCGCCCCGTGGAACCAAATTTTTCCCCATGTGCCGCCCGGCGAACCAAATTTTTTTCCATGCGCCGCCCGCGGAACATTTCCTCTTTTGCAGAACCGAAATGATTATATCTTTTCTTTTCTATTTGTAATATATATTTTTGATTTTTTTTTATCTCCTGGGGGGGTTAAAACCCTTAAACCCCCCTGGTTGCGCCTATGGTTCGGCCTAATGCTAGATAAAGTTAGATCCGTCCTTTGCTATCAAATATTAACATTTTTAGAAAAAAGACTTTTAATTGCAAGTTGTTTTAATATCATAAAAGGATTTGTCTTTTTATGGCTAGCTACTATTTTTAGCTTTTTTTCTTTTTACAAAACAAAAGAATAAAAAAGTAAAAAGTAAATAAATAATATTATTTGAGTTTGAAACATTTATCAGAATACAAAATTGGTTAAATAGAAAAACACTTGGTGATATAAGAAAAGTTAAAAAAATAAATTAAAACACTTGGTTATAAGCGTGAATGCCGAGATTAAATTTAAACATATCACCAATTGTTTTTCTAATTATTTTAATTTTATATTGCTCAAGCATCAGCTCTAAATCCCATTATCGGGTGGTTTCTTAAACAAATTTCCAAATGTTGAGTTGATCAATTAGAACTTAATTTTATACATTATAAATAGAAGAAATTCGATGGCTAAGTGGTAATTATTAGGTAGATGTAGGCAGCCAGCAAGTGATAAAAAAAAAAAAAACTATTTGATTATCGTCGACGTTTCGGAATCACATTGATCCCATCTTCAGAACCTACAGTCATCAAAAAAATTTTATTTGGTGTTTATTCGGCAAAATAAAAACAATCTTTACAAGTATTTTTTTTTTATAAAAACAAAACACGATAAACTGTTTTTGTTGCTTAGATCATACAAAAATAAATGATTAAATTTGCATATACCATTAGATGTATATGAGAATTGCCATAGGTGAATGGGCTGTATTTTTTTTTTTTTTTTTATAAAAAAAAATTGTATTTTGCCGAATTAGCCCGGGAGCCGTGGCTCAGTGGGAAGACATTAGCTTCTCGCACCGGGTACCGGGTTCGCTTCCCGTCCCAAGCGAGAAAAATTTATTTCATTTGATTTGACTACAAATCATTTGAAATAAATAGGGATGGGGTCTAAATGGCCTTAGATGCCGAAAAGGACCTTAAAAAAAAAAAAAATATTTTGCCGAATTAACACCAAATAAAATTTTTTGATGACCGTAGGTCCTGAAGATGAGATCGATGTGATTCCGAAACGTCGACGATAATTAAATAGTTTTTTTTTTTATCACTGCCTACATCTACCTAATCCTTTATACATTATTTAGTTTTGGGCCTAGTCAGAAAATAAAATTATCAATTTTACACATAATAGAATAAAATTGACAATTGACCAGCCGGCATTGTATTTCAGATATTATTATCTTCTCGTCTTCTCTCAGTTTATTAATAGAAATGTCACAAAAGAGAAAAAAAAATTTTTAAATAATAATTTGATAAGAGCAATAAAATTTTAAACGAGCTTTTAGGTAGGTAATAATAAAAAAATAAAAGCAATAAGATATGATTTCTAGCAAACGTTTTTAGGAACCGCCTTTTATTAAATTTGTGCAAATATTATTATTTTAATTAAACATGTCCATTTATTATGAAAGATTCAAGTCCATTTCCTTCTTTTGTGTAAAATTTTAATAGATTCTTAAACATTCTGAGAATTCCAAAGCGCACAAGATCCCATGTCAAGGGCAAAGAGTAAATTTAATAGAGACCGTACGGTGGCGCCATCCTGGCGGTGATTCGGATGAACTAATTAACCTTTATTCTCAAATCTATTTACATTTATAATAATAGACTTGTATTTTTATAATAAATGGTCTAGATAAATAAATAATATTAATTTTACTCACTATTAAATGAGAAGAGATGAAATGAAGGGGTTGTCTTGATACACAACACACACACACACACAATGTTATCACTTCACTATCCTCAAAATCAACTAATAAAGGAGATGTCGACCAGACTGAAATACCGCTTGTTGAGTGACGTAACAATTTTCTCGGCTTCTGATTGGTCAAAGCCTTGCTTGATGTTACCGAAACCCGCCAAGGATCAAGGGATCCCGCCAATATTATTGATTAATAATTCTTTTTTATTATAATTTATTAAAAGAAAAAAAAAAAAAATTAAATTTTCAATTCAAAAATAAATAATTCATTTTTTGATAGAATATAAAAAAAACTTTGGGAAAATTTCAGAGAATATAGAACGATGATCCTTTCTACAATCATTTGATTAGCACGGTAAAGCTAGCAGCCAATTTCTAGCGGCCGATTTTTAAATGGCAACGTCGCATTAACAGATAACAGACTGGCCATGTTAACTAATGTTAAATTATTATTTTTTTACAAATTAATTGATATCTCCTTAATTAGTGGATGTATAGGGATGAAAATTAGCATACACATACAGAATTAAATGCTGAATCGAAATATATAATTAAAATTAAGATAAAACCAGTGAATATAAATAAAATTTAGATAAAAAAATAAATAACTCCTAAATTAAGCGAGGTGCCGTAACGAAAAAATTAGGATAAATAGAGGATTAAAATCTGAATAGAATGATATATATATTAATGGGGTGGCCCCCGTCGGAGGGGGTGAAAAAAAAATAAAAACGACTTTTGTCAATAAGATGACTTAAAAAAAAAAAATTAATTACTCCTAAACTAGGCGAGGTGCCCTAACAAAAAAAATTACCATTTATTAGAGAATTTTAAGCTGCATGCACTCATATATAATTATTAAGGGGTGGCCCCCGTCGGAGGGGGTGAAAAAAATAAAAACTACTTTTGTCAAATTGATGATATATGTAGAAAATAATTTATAAGTCCTAAACAAAGCGAGGTGTCCTAACAAAATTAATAGAGTAAATAGAGAATTTAACGCTAAATCCAATGATATATAGATGAATGGGCTAGCCCCCGTTGGAGGGTTGAAAAAAAAATAAAAACTAAAATAATTTAGTTATAAGAATCGGCCGCTGGCTTATAACTAGGGCTCGGATTTCGCCCTATTTGCCTTTTTTAATTTATGGCTTAAAATTTAGGCCAATATGATATGTATACATTTCATGAAATTCTGAATAAAATAAGAGGCATTTGTTAGTGCCTATAATGCCTATTTTGGCCGATTCTGGGTTTTGGTGCCTATTTCATCTATAAATGCCTTTTTTAGTGCCTATTTTAAGTTCAAATAGCCAATTTCAATTTTTTACAAGCTATACCAGGGGCGTATATAAGGGGGGGGGGGGCCGAGGGGGCCCGGGCCCCCCGAAATTTCCCAAACACATATAGATATATAGGGATATACAGACATCAGCGCAAAAAATTTTTCTGCAGGGTGGAAAACTTTGATTCCGCAAAAGAAAAAATGTTCCACAAAAAATTTCGTGTGAAAAAAAATTTAGTTTCTTAAAAATAAATTTTTCTCAAAAAAATTTTTGAGTTCGGGCCCCCCCCGAAAAAAATTTCTATATACGCCCCTGAGCTATACATAGCCTAAATTTAAAATTTTTTTGAATTATCAAGAATATATTTCAGGGGGGGGTGAAAGGGGTAATTATCCCCCCCCCGAGATTTGAAAAAATACTTTTTTTGAAAAAAAAAAAAAAAAAAAAAAAATTATTTTTAATGTAAAATTTTAAAAATTAGTGCTTAAAAATTTGATTTGTATTTATATTCTGGCAAACAAGTTCAGAATTACCGAAATTAAGAAAAAATAGTGTGCTATGCGACCAGTCACACCAAATTACCAAAAATAAGAGATCAATTTTTAAAATTCTTTTATATTATTTCTTAAATAATGCCTTTTAAGTGGCTATTTTTACAATAAATGCCTTTTTAAGTGCCTATTTTAATAATTTTTAGTGCTTAGTTGCCTGCCTATTTTAAAGATTTTTAGTGCCTATAAATCCGAGTCCTACTTATAACTCAAAAATAAAAAGAGGTGCCCAAAAATAATTACCGTTAATTAGAGAATTCAACGCTGAAACCAATGATATATAGATGAATGGGGTAGTTCATGTCGGAGAGGGTGAAAAAAAATAAAAACTACTTTTGTCAAATTGATGATATATGTAGAAAATAAAAAAACAATAAATTAGGATAATTATAAAATGAAAGAGGCAGTTCAAATTTGAAGATGCAAAAGGCAATAAATAAACCCCCATTTTATGTGGTGATAGTTAAATAAAAAAATGTCTATAGCTTTATAATTGATTGAAAAGACCAGATTTGCATTTTTCCTCAAATCCAACGACAAATAAGAGAGATAGAGACAAGGGCGGATCCAGAGGTGTTTCTCGGGGGGGGTAATCTGGTGTGACTCGTCGCACACCACACTATTTTTTTTTTAATTTCGGTAATTTAAAGGCGCATTCTGTACTTGTTTGTCAGCATATAAATACACATCAAATTTTTTAAGTATTAATTTTAAAAATTTTACATTAAAAATACAGTTTTTTGCGAAAAAAAGGTATTTTTTTCGAATCTCGGGGGGGGGGTAATTACCCCCTTTACCCCCCCCCCCCTTGTATCCGCCCTTGGATAGAGAGATTTTTTAAAAAGCGAATCTGCGCGTGAAGAAAAGCCTAGACGAGAGTGAAGCGAGGCTCCCTGGCTGCACTCCGGGCGCCGATCGAATTAGAAAAAACAAATCGATGCTC
>JAKCPI010011206.1:0-19102 GCA_023213315.1 Euborellia annulipes | reverse complement strand
TGGTATTTTGATAAATGAGGACATGTTTCTATTATGGAACAGGCCTTTTATTTTTCTTGATATGGGCTCTAGGCTTAGAGGGATAAAACACGCGAGATTTTGGATAAGCGCCCCTAACCCCAAAAAGAGTGAGCTCCCCCTCAAAGGAACCTGGCACGTGGACATTCCTTTAGATCAAGGCTCAACTGATATTACATTTGTTTCCGAATTTAGTCCGCTACTAAATCCTTCTCCTCTCTGCCTTCACTATTTTATTTTATTTTTCATAAATACAACAAAAAACTTCAAGCATCTTTGAAAAATCTTGTAATTAGTTAGATGATATTAATTATAGTAGTTTGTCTATACTAAATAATAATTTATTTAAGCAAATAGTTGAAGGATTGATTGTTATTATTTCATATCAGACTAATTTATTGTTGCTATCCAAACAAGATTCTATGATTGCGGATGGGAATAGTTCATGGTAGTAGATAAAGTTCGAATTTTTCCTATCGAAAGCTTGACAAAACACTGGACTTACCAGCTAGTAACGGGGGTCACGGATTGTATCACCCGAGAATCAGAAAAAATCTGTCGACGCTACTAGACACAGACATTTATATCTAGAAATAATAAAAAATTCAATTAAGATAACTTTTTTCCTATAGTGAAGCTGGGCAGTTCTTATCTGTTAAGATTTTTGTGATCCTATGTAACAAAGAATTTTAAATATAGACCTTGATAATAGTTTTCTTAGGAAGCCGCATATCACCTGCGGACATTACAAGTAATTATCGAGGAGCTTCTCAAAAAATGAAGCAGAAGTTTCTTTGCATTGATTCAGTGTTTTTGTTGAAAGAGGTAAGAAAAGAAGGAAATGCAGCCAATGTATTTTCTTTATTGATTATCAGCCCACGGCTAACGTTTTGATCCCAGGGTTTGGACCATCATCAGAGCTAAATATATACAAATCAATGAAAACAATGTATATTTTTAGCACTGATGATGGTCCAAACCCTGGGATCAAAACGTTAGCCGTGGGCTGATAATCAATATAGAAAATACATTGACTGCATTTCCTTCTTTTCTTACCTCTTTCAACTTCTACTCTTCAGCCATACATCCCCCTGTACATCAGTGTTTTTTTTTTTTACTATTTTTTTTTATCAAGTTATTTTTATTTTTTTTTTTAACATGATGATGACTTTAGAGACTTTATTTTTAAAATTAAATAATTTTATTAATAAATGTCTCCATTTAATTTTTATTTATCTTTAAAGCTTGAATTATACTACTGTATTTTCTATAATGTTTAATAACCGAAGGGCTTTTATGTGTGACTCATGAAAACTTTATTATTGGGCCTATTAATTAGTAGAAGCCCCACAAATGCATTAGTACTAAATATGGTATCATTATCACCAGTTAAATTAAAAAAAAAACCACACTATCGCTAATATAAACAAGACCTTGCTTGATTAAATCATAAAATAATCATACGATCAAGAAAGAAATCTAATCGTCAATCAACAAAACAAAAAAAATTCATCCTCTTTACTACAATTGAAATAGATCAACTCGCTTCGTTTCCTCACTTCTTGTGAAATTTCCTTACTCCGTCAGACCGGAAAGGGCGTTTATTTTTTTTCATTGCGTTCCGGTTTAGCTGCATCTATTGTATGCAAAATTTCCTGCCAATCATACGGCCGATTGGTTCACAATTTCATTCAAAGTTAGTGAATTTGTTTTTGTTTTAAATAATAAGCTTCGTGAAGTTGATTTCAAATAAATTACCTCAAATTATCTCAATCGAGCTTATTTTTTTATTAGTCACTACAACAAAGTTGGGTGATTATTACTTTAATAACCATTTAATCGCTCTAATCGATATTTATTCAGTTAGTAAAAAAACCTGGTGTGGCTGGACGCACAGCACACAACTTTTTCTTAGAGGCTTCATTTGGAGGGAGGGCAGGGGGGCATTTACTTGCCCCCAAGGGCTCTGATTTTTTTTTAAATTTTATATTATTTAAAATAAAATTTCAAAATATATCTACGAGTATAGAAAGTGTACAAAATTAAACAATTAAATTGAGTACCTATTTGCCACTGCTTTTTCTTATCTTCAGTTTTGAAACTGTATTATGTGCTTGTCACATCAGATTTCTGTGTCGGCATATAGGCCTGTTTAGTTTCAGGCAGTATATTGAGCCACATGCCAAGGTTTACGAGGTTCAGGTATTCGGAAAAATCATTAAAAATGAATGAAAATTTTGAACATGGTATATTCTAAACCTCCCCAAATTAATTTCTTCAGTGGGTCTACTTTTAAATAAACCAATAGTATCAACGCCCTGAGTTCCGCAACCAGCACGACACTTTAGCAATGCCAGGCAGTATAGACAGTGGAATAGAAGGGGAGATCTTCACAAGTACTGGCCGTTAAACTTGACTTTTTTTACTAAATAAATTTAATGGCTTAAATAGGAAAACGAACTTATGAAAAATATTTGGAGAGAAGATTAATAAAGAATTTATTAATATTTATGAATTAAGATTTCCAAGAACCCAACAACTTCAGGGCTGGTAAAGAAAAACTTTTTTTTACAAAATAATTAATATTAGGCTATCAGTTATTAAGCCAGGAAAGAGACAAAGAAAAATAATTTTTTAATTAAAATTAAATATACAAATTAAACACTAGGTTATGTGTTTCAAAGGTCAGAAGTGATTACATTCTAATTTTTAGAGTAATAAAACCTTTTGAAACCAATAATCAAGTGTTTAATTTGCATCTCTAACTATTTAATTTACAAAATGTTTCAACGAGAGCCAACGGGCGAAAGTTTAAATTTTATAATTTTTACTTTCTTTTTAGTTAACAATCATAATATCACGATTAGTCCGATAAGTCGACAACGGAATGATAAAAAATTTTGGACCGTCTTATTTTTTAAAAATTTAAGTCCATTATTATAAAAAAATTAACTAAATAGCCAGTGTAAAAAAAGGTTTACTTCTTTTTGGCATGAAAAAGCTTCTAGAAGGTGTTTTCCCTACAATAGTTTATTACGATAAATAACTTAGCGAGGTTTGCTATTCACTTGCTTGATTCAAGAACCAACCAACCAAAGCCAAGGGCTTTGACTAATTCATCCTTTTCTGAATTGAAGCAACATTTAATTTAGATAAATGCAAAAATCTAAAATTAATTTCATTTAATTAATTGTCAAAATATTTTGAAGAGTTTTTTTTATTTTGCATTTCTTTTGAAACATCTGATCTTGCCCCCCCCCCCTCCCCTGCCCGTTAAATCCTAAAGGAGAGTGTTTAATTAAATTTCTTTTAAAAAGAAAAAAATAAGTAGAACAAAAATAGAAAGAAAAAATGTTATTTTATTACAAGATTATTACTAGCCTTATATATTTAAGTTTATAGAACTATAACTCGTTTTATTTATAAAGTAAACATAAAAGTCTCCTTGATTCGGTACAGTGCCCATTAATTCGCGTTAGTTTTAATGGATTAATTTAATTAATTTAGATTCAAAGTAATTATCAGACTAAAATTTAAACGTATAGATTCACTCTTGATGGGTATTTATTTATTAATTATACACCTATCTATTTGTCTTTTAAAAGTAATTTTCGAAGTTTTCGTCTTTTGGAAATAAAGGTCTTCAAGTAACAATAATCTTTCTATTATGTATTTTTTTTGTTGGTTTTCAATTAGCTAAGGCTCTTTCTGGTATTTGATTCCGAGCGATAAAATTTCTGTAAATTTTATTGGCTACCTATTATTATTATTATTTAGGAGGGGGGGGACTAAATGGCCTCAGATGTCCAAAAGAAACTAATTAATTAGCACAGTAGTAGAGTATTTAGAGCTCGCATCCCGTCACATGTAACGCAAACTTATCTCAATAGAATTAGCTACTAATCAATTTAAATGGTCTTTACTGCTAAAACAGACCTTAAAATTAAATAAATATCAACGTTAATGGTTATCATCAAATTTTTATTTACAAATATCGTCTAAATATCCGGGTGAAATAATAAATCAAAATTTTATTTCTCAATAGGAATAAACAATCTTTCTTCTTTCTTCTTTTAGTCATGTTCCAAAATCCATCTTTTTCCTGCAATATATGATAGTTATAGATGGAAAGTTGGATAGTTAAATAAAAAAAGTTTGTTTCTGGTGGAGGATATGATATTTAGATCAGCTACAAAACCATCACTGAAGAAGATAAGCAGTTTGCTATCGAAACCTACATTGATTTGTAAACCTTGACAAAAATAAATATAATTTTGTGAAAAATTATATTTGGGGGTTTTGCCCTTGATATTAAATATCCGCATTAATGTCAGACCACGTTGTGGTTACTCTGACGAGTAACTTTCATGGGAATGATACTGGGGTGGGTTCCCGTTTCCTTCCTCAGGTAATCTCAGATAATTTTTGTCATGAACTTGAATTGTCTTCATCTCAGGATTATAAGCTTAACTGCTTTATCTCCTCAGCTAATCTTAGGACGGTTGCTTCACATATAGTCAACTAGCAAACTTATCCAACCGATAAAACATCGGTATAGTAAACAAAAACATTAAAGTCAAAAAAATGAGTTTTTTCATATATAATTTGCTATCTAATGTATAAAGAAAGTTTTGTGAAGTTAGCAACTTAATAAAGGCATCATTTATAAAAATTATTAAAAATTAAAATAATTAATTAAAGCTAATTACTTAAAAAAAAATTTTAAACAAGTATATGTTCCTAATTTCACATCTTAGTTATAGCTTATTCCGAACTTTGGGTCTTAGCTAACTAACTACGAACTGGGCTCTTATTTAATCATATGATTAGCTTAACTAGACGTGAAAAGACTCGAAAGTCATAGTCAACTAGCTTATCGGAGGGATAGATAGTTAATTAGAACTGAAATAACCGACCATTAACTTTTAAAATCTAATTATATTTTTTTGTTTGTTTCAGGTAAGAGCGTCCTTTACTTTTTCTTAACATCATGAATAACTTAAAAAGAATCTTCTTAGAGTGAGTATCTATTAAATATATCATCCACCAAAATAAAATACGAATCTTGATTGTCCAACTCTTAACGCTCTTTTTCTCTCCAATTTAATTCAATTTAAGATGAGAAATGACCAAGAGAGGGACTGTCCCTTCGTTTCTGGACAGTTCTATAAATAAAAAAAGAGAATACGGAAGAAAAAAATATTTAGTTTACAAACAATTCTTTGACTTTTCGATTAAAAAAAAGAGATAATAAAAAAAAATCTTCTGAATAGATGTTTGTAATTTTATTTGTCTAACTTCTTTTGAAACCAATTGAAAGACATTCTCTCTCTCTCTCTCTCTCGCTCTCTCTCTACATCAGTCACATCTCGATAAACTTATTTTGTTGTTTCCTTATTCTTTCTGCACGTATTTCTCTCTCTCTTTGATAGAGGAAGCGTTTTTTTGGTGGAAAGAACGGAGATACTCTAACTATTCAAACTGTTTAATCAAATTACTGATAGATTTAAATTTTATAGCCTCGACTATTTTAAATAAATAAAATAAACACTGGAATTGGTCAATATATTAGTTTCAATATTGGAAAGTAAAAAAGTAAAAATAATTTAGTAAGAAAAAAATTGTCTAAAAATTCTCTAGTGAAGAAAAAAATATAAAAAAAAATCTGGAGTGACTGTCGCACAGCACACAACTTTCTCTTACCAAGGGACGGATACAAGGGGGGCGATAAAGGGGCTAATTACCCCCCCCGAGACTTGAAAAAAAATAGCTTTTTTTTCCCAAAAAATTTATTTTTAATGTAAATTTTTTTTTTAAATTAATACTTTAAAATTTGATTTGTATTTACATTCTGCCAATCAAGTACAGAATGTGCCTTTAAATTACCGAAATTATGAAAAAATAATGTGCTTTGGAACGAGTCACACCAGATTACCCCCCCCCCCCGAGACACACCTCTGGATCCGCCCTTGTCTCTTACCTTCGGTAATCGAAAGTTCAAACTAATATATTGACCAATTCCAGTGTAATTTATTTATTTAAAATAGTTGAGGCTATAAAATTTAAATCTATCGGTAATTTGATTAAACAGTTTGTATAGTTAGAGTATCTATCTCCGTTCTTTCCTCCAAAAAACGCTTCCTCTATCTATTCGGTAATCGAAAGTTATGTACTGTGCTGGTCATACCTGATTTTTTGTGTCTACATATATTTAGTTTCCGCCGATATATTAGAATTCAAGATGTTAAATTTGCCCTCGGGGCATGGTGTAGAGGTTAGCGTGCTAACCGCATATACCATACGTCGCGGGTTCGGACCCCAGGCAGTCCGATGATTTTATATAAGGCATTTGGATACCAAATGACTTATATAAGAATGCCTGGATCCCAATATGTATAATTATAAATAACGGATATCGTTTAAAGTCTTAAATGGCCTAAGTTGCCGAAAAGACTGTGTGAATGCGTGTGTGAGTGTGAGTGTGAATAAGAAAAAAGTGTAAATGTTTAAAAAAAAAAAAAAAAAAAAAAAAAAAAAAGATGTTAAATTTAAGAGTATGGGAAAATATTTATATTTTGTTACCATGGCAACCATTTCTCCTATCTTTTCTATGAAGCTACAAGAGTAAAGTGTGCTTCAACCAATTTTGAGGGCAAAACGAGAATATACATTTGAAAGAACATCTAAAAAATAATTGATTTTTGAATTTTAATCAAAATCGTTGGAGCGAATTTTGAGCAAATAGAAAAAACTGAAAAAGTACATCAGTAAAGTACTAGTGTTATTTGGCCGATTTTGATTAAAAGCTTATTTTCACGCTCCAGGGAGGGGGTCTAACTTAAATGTAAAATTTCAACCTCCTAGTTCCTTCATGCTTAAAATTGAACACCCACAGACAGACCATGTCGCGAAAACCACTTTTTTTGGACTGAGGCAACCTCAAAATCTCGACATCGAATTTTTGACATGAATCCAATACTTTCTCTCTCTTATATATATTAACATATATATATAGAGGTAAGAGAAAGTAAAAAAAATCAAAATTTTACCTTTTCTATATCTATTTTTCTTGCTTATCCAATTTAAACCAAAAGAATAAATTAAGTGTACTATCAGACGCATGGATCTCAGCGAGATAAATATTGATTTTACTGAAAATATGAAATAATAAATTGGTGAGTTGTTAAGAAAAATTATTTATTCCTGGTCGACATTTCGGTTTCGACTTTCTACAAGATGCGATATTTGAACGTTAGTTAAATAGCATTAAAATAATGATTACTAACAGCACACACAAGAAGTTCGTGATTCAGGAATAAATAATTTTTCTTGATAACTAGCTGCAATAATTATTTCATAATCTCAACAGCCAACTCACTTCTGCTGCCAAGAATTCGCATCCTGTCCCAGTCGAGAAATTTATTTCAGATGCCCAAAAAGACCTCAAATAAATAAAAACAAAAACAGTCAACTCTATTTATAAATATCACCCAAAAAGTAGAAAATAAGATAAAGTGAAAAAGTTCAAGTTTGGAGCTCATCCACAGGACCTGCTCCAAAATATAAGATTATTAATAACCTACTAAAATAATTAATATTACATTAATTATTTTACCTATTACAATATTTCTACTAGTTCCTACTGTTACCTGTCTAAACTTAATACATTCTTAAGAAAGATATTTAGCATGACTTAATGCAATCCAATAATTATATTATAAATCAATTTAGAAGATTCTCTGATGTATTTTTGTTATTTAGAAAATAAATTAGCATTAAGATTATCATTAGTAAATTAATTAATATTCTCAAAAGGTTGAAAATTAACTGAGAAATCTCTTAAGCGAAATTATCAAGCAATACGTACGTCTTTTAATCTAGAAAGCGAGAAAGAGAGCGAGATATTATTTTGTTATAAAGCAAAATTGAAATCTGAAATAATTTCCCTTGAATTTTCTATCAGCTTTTCAATTCGAAATGAATAGAAAGAGAAAGAGAGGATTGTATAATTCGTTAGCATTATTCTTCTCTTAAATCAATGTTTTAAATTATTTTCTCATTATTTTTCATTAATTTGAGAATCTTTTTAATTGGAATTTATATTTCACGAATAAGCAGCAATTTTTCACCCTTATCATGCGAAGGTCCCTTCTTTCGGCCATAGATTTTGTATAATTACTTTCTCTTACCTATATTTGAATATGTATAGAGAGAAAGTATTGGTTTCATATCAAAAATTCGATGTCGAGATTTTGATGGATATACACGTTTCGAGTCCAAAAAAGTGGTCAACTGGGGGTGTCTGTGTTCAATTTAAAGCATGAAGGAATTGAGCTAGGAGGTTGAAATTTTATATTGAAGTTAGTCACCCTCATGAGGCTTGAAAATAAACTTTTAATCAAAATCGGCCCAAAAGTACAAGTACTTTACTATTGTACTTTGTCAGTATTTTCCATTTTCTCAAAATTCGCTTCAACGATTTTGATTAAAATTCATAAATCAATTATTTTTTAGATGCTCATTAAAATGTATATTCCCATTTTGGCATTGAAATCTTATAAAGATCACTTTACTCTTGTACTTAATAGGAAAGAGAAGAAATGGTAACAAAATATAAATATTTTCCCATGTTTATACATCTCATACAAGTTATTCAATAATTAAAATAATAAATTTAATCAATATACTGTAATAGTAGAAATATTAAAATTATTTTTACTGTTTTTTTGAAGTGATATTTATTTATTCAAAGTTCGATGCCCCTTAAAGGTTGAATCCCCTCGACTAAGGGGTGCACATAATTCTAGCACATTAAAATTTTCTTGAGTAATTATTTCATTAGAGAACAAGAGGAATGAGGCTGTCGATGCAACTGGACTTGACACATTTATACATTTAGTAAATTCGAAATTCAACTCATTAAAAAGATCTGATCTTTTGAAATTTTATATTTGTCAGCCAGGGACGTAACAAGAAGCTTTTGAACAAAATCAGCCAAAAAGTACTAGTACTTTACTGATCTATTTTTACTTTTTTCAGTTTTTTTTTTCGATTTTCTAAAAATTCACCTAAACAATTGTGATTAAAATTTATAAATCACTTATTTTTTAGATGCTCTTTAAAATGTATATTTTCATTTTCCCTTCAAAATGGTTTGAAACACACTTTACCAAGAAAGATAGGAGAAATGGTTGCCATGGTAACAAAATATAGGTCTAAATATTTCCCAAGTTTATAAAATTTTTCATCTTGAATTCTATCTTACATCCTACATTAGAATGTAGGCCCTGTCAGAAATTAAATATATCGCCACAAAACATCTGGTGTGACAAGCACAGAACCAAGGGCGGATACAAGGGGGGGGGGGGGTAAAGGGGATAATTACCCCCTTGAGATTTGAAAAAAATACTTATTTTCGAAAAAAAAAATGTATTTTTAATGTAAAATTTTAAAAATTAATACTTAAAAATTTGATTTGTATTTATATTCTGGCAAACAAGAACAGAATGTGCCTTTAAATTACCGAAATTAAGAAAAAAATGTGTGCTGTGCGACTAGTCACTCCAGATTACCCCCGAGAAACACCTCTGGATCCGCCACTGCACAGAACACAACTTTCAATTACCAAAGGTAAGAGAAAGTTGTGGCTGTGTGACTTATAAACTTGAATGTGAATTTTGCATAGAAGTTTCACTTCTCTAGTAATATGAATACAGAATTTTTCTTTTTATTTATTTTATTTAATATTTACAAAACCATCCAATGAATCAATGGTTTATTTTTGTTTATGTCATTCATTGAATTATGGCATTTACATTTCTCTATATGTAGAGGAATATGATATCTCTCTCCATATGTGGTATAAACGTAAATAGTAGTTCTAGATTGGGGGTGACAGATCGCGGATCACAAAAACAAAACAAAAAAAAATATGTCAACACATCGGACCAAATATTTCAATCCATTTTCTATGGATGGCATTTCATCCATAGGCTTCCATGTATGCAGGCATGTTCCTCTTCCGAGTCTCAGATTCTCTCTCTCTGACAATCGATGCTTCCTTTAGAGCAATGACCTGCGCATTTCTCTGCGCTCAGCACCCCCCCCCCCCCCCCCGAAGCCAGGAAATCTAGGGTGGCTCTCACTACAGACTACAGACTGTTCAAACAAAACTCTTAGACAGCGCACAAATAATTTTTGTAAAATAAAAACTAATTATTATGGTCTAATAAATCAAAAATATTAGTAGGTTTAAGGTCTATATTTTACTTATGCTTTAAAAAGTGTCCCATTCTTTAGATAAAAAATAATATTTTAATATAATTAAATACAATGAGCGTTGAAGGTAGACAAGGATTAAATAAAAGCAATTTTTGTTTCTTACCATCAACGTTTCAAGAAGCTTTCGTCAGAAGTTGGTAGATAGGTTAATTTTACATTTTCTACTCATTGTCAGTCGTACATACGTTTATTTCATTTAAAAAAATTCTTAATATTATTGATATATAAAATGTGAAGATATTTATTTATTAAAGCTTTTGTAGTTTGTATTATTATTAGTATGGGAGTTTTTATTTATAGATCACATTTTGAATTAATTATTTATTAAAAATATAAATGCTGTACAAAGTTTCGACTACTTTTTTGCGGTAATTTTCAAGTACTGTGCCCTTGCTCCGACTCAGTTGCTTCACTTGATCCCTCCAAGTTCGGAGCGAGCGCACAGTACTTGAAAACGACTGAAGAATAAGCAGTCGAAACGTTTATATTTTTAATACATAATTAATTCAAATTGTGTCCTATGGTTAAAAACCTCCATGGATTTTTTTTCTGATAAAAGGAGCGATGAATGTCTTAAAATGTCGAAGATAAGACGAAATAAAAATTTTATTTCATCCTTACAGTCCTACCACGACTTTTTTTTAACATTTTTAAATTTATTTTTCTGATATAAAATAATTATAAATTTAATGATGGACAGGGACGTCATTTGAAGGGGGCAGAGGGAGCCCCCTCCCCAAAGCTTCTGAAAAAATAGTAAATTCTGAGCTTAGCCCCTAAATACGAAGAAACACATCCTTTCTTTACAGTATAAATAAGAATAGAAGAAGGTATAGATAACTATATAGAGATATATATATGTTTATATGTATATAAATTATCACAGGAAGTAAAACAATTTTTGTTTCCCCCCCCCCCAAGCAGATCGAGTATTAATTTGATCATACAAAGTTCAGCTTGACAATATTATTTTTTTATTTCTGTGTTTTATTCCATTTTATTATTCATTAATTTTATTGGAAAATTTTATAGTCTTTATTAACCCAGTTTTGAAATTCCCTCTCGAAATTATAGAATTTTTTCTGATAAAAGGAGCGATTAATGTCTTAAAATGTCGAAGATAAGACGAAATAAAAATTTTATTTCATCCTTACAGTTTTACCACAACTTTTTTTTTCAACACTCACACTTTTTCCCATTCACACTCACACACACAGTCTTCGGATAATTTGATGATTAGTGGTAAAGCCCGCCTTTGGCTACGTCCCCTGGACCCCCTTACTCGCCCTCGACGAGCAATTGCAAAAATTTAAAGTTTTAAATTTCCCTCTCTAACTCCACTTCTTTTTAATCGGGCCAATCAGCGCCCTGACAGGCACATACACACTACACACAGGAAGTCAGTGACTAGAGCTTTATATATAGGCCTAGTGATGAAATTAATGGAATTAATTTTATTAAACAAATTTAAAATTCGATCCATTTGGTTTAGTTTATCACTTTTTCCAAGAGAATATATATCCTCTGAAATGTTAGTCTATATAAGATTTCATGAAGAGGGTGCCTGGAATTGAAATAGATAGCCTCTTTTAAAAGATTGACAAACCAACCAAGCAACCAACCCTCTTTCGTAAAAGTATCAAGACATCAAAATAGATTGATCGAAAATCTGGATTTATGTGCACTAAAAATCACTCATCTTCTTACTCTTAAAATACGTCTTGCGAGCGGTCAGTTATTTAAATATAAATTTCATCATATTATTATTTAATTAAATTTCATTCACGATTATTTTTATTATTCGAGAATTTCTTTTGTAGTTTTCTTTCAGGTAATTCGCGTTGAACGGGGTCTGAATTGTTGGAATATTTAATCAAACCACACAATTCGAGCAGAGACAATTTTATTGGTTAGAGGATGCATCCTGTTCGTTTCGGCCGATATAAGGGCCTTATCAGAACCATATTTGTCTGAAATTCACGACATTTTTCACATTTACAATTACAGTCATTTTACAATTATTTTGTTAATTTGTTCTACCTTTCATCGATGATGAACTTATATATATATAAACAAAAATTGTTTTATAAATGTCAAAATTGTTTATATATATATAAGTTCATCATCGATGAAGAGGTAAGAACCAAATTAACAAAATAATTGTAAAATGACTGTAATTGTAAATGTGAAAAATGTCGTGAATTTCAGACAAATATGGTTCTGATGAAGGCCCTTATGTCGGCCGAAACGAACAGGATGCATCCTCGTTAACCAATAAAATTGTCTCTGCTACGAATTGTGTGGTTTGATTAAATATTCCAACAATTCCTTAGACCCCGCCGTTCAACAGCGAATTACCTGAAAGAAACTACAAAAGAAATTCTCGAATAGTGATAAAACAGGTGTTACATCGTTTCCAAAACTAATCACGATTATTTTATTCGAAAGAACAAATGTTAACTATCAATTAATTGAGCCAAAAGCCTTTGGCCGATTTGCCTGCCCATCTGGCTCGTATCAGTGGCGATGTTTGTTTTGAAGCTGCAGGATGTGGCCCCATTCAAGCAGCAGCAGTAGCATCTTAGAGCAATAAACCCATGGACCAATTAGAACTCTCGTTAATGGCATTCCCTTGTAGTTAGGACTTGCATTTTGACGGCGCCCATCATGAATGGGTGCGTCTAATTCCCAAGAAAGACATTCCACCATCGAAATAACAATAATAAACTAAATAAGTGTTTGAATAATTTACTTTGGATTATATTACGGAATAATATCCCTTTATTTAGATTCTATGTTTGCTAAACAATTTCTTTTGAAATATTTCCTAAAGCGCAAGAGTTTATCGTAACGAAAAATGCACTATTGAATAAAATTCGTATGTTTTTAACTTTGACCTGAGGTGAAAGAATGTTTAGACCCAGAAAAAATGCATAAAAAACTGTAAAATATACAAAACTACCAGGTAATCACAAATTTGATTTTTTTTTAAATAAATCTATCAAGAAAATATGTTATTGTTTTAGGTCTAGTTACTTCCCTTCTAATTAACCAGCTATCCCTTGGATAGTTGACTATAACTTTGGGGTCTTTTCACATCTAGTTAATCTAATCATATGATTAAATTAGAGCCCAGTTCGTTATTAATTATAATTTTAATTTTTAATAGTTTTTTAAATGATTCTTTTGTTAAGTTGCTAACTTCACAAAACTTTCCTTATACTTCAATTTATATCTGAAAAATTCTTTTTATAACTCCAAGGTTAAGCGTGTTCTTGTTTACCATTTCGATGATTTGCTAAGGATTCGGATAAGTTTGCTGTTGACTAGAGGTGAAGCAACAGGCCCTAAAAGTGTTAAGTTTTAAATTATTTTTTTCTAACAGCAACAAAATTAAGTAAAGCTCGAACTCATATGCAATTGCAAATATTCTGTTTGCTAACATGTATGTTCCAGAAAACCAATTTTTAATTCGAATCATACCAACCTCTATGGCTCAAATTGCATATTTTACTTTACTAAATAAAGTCGCATATTTGAAACATTTTGCATATTTTTAACATATTTTGGGTTTTTATTCTATTTTTTTAATTCCGTAAGGGAATAATAGGTACTATAACATTGCTACACAAAAAATGTTATAAAATTATAATTAATTTGAGATCTATATATTTTGAATTAGATATTAATATTCAATGAATTCAACATACAAATGTTAAACAAAAATAATATTTTATTTTCGCTTGTCAGGGGGGTACCTAAATTAAATATTAAATTTCAACCAAGTAGCTCTTTTAAATTTAAATAAAGAAAGCAAATGTTATTATAGTCTACTATAAAAAAACATCGCTCTCTCTCCCAATTATATATTTTTGATGAATAATCGTCCCGGATTTTTTTCCTCCAATTTTACACAATAGCCTTCATTGTATGCGAGCATGTGTGCATCGTGTACATAAATATATATATAAATTATATATATTATATAGGGTAACGCCACGCGCCACTCACCCTGGGGAATGAATAGGAATAGGAAACAAAGGCGTAGAAATGCAACTGACACCCTCGTTGCCCTGCAATCCCCTCCCCCTCCCCCTCCCTCCCCCGTGCCCCTCTTTAGAGTGTGCGACACGCAAGGACAGTTGGTATTCATAAACAGAGATGCTGTTTACAAATGCCAACTTTTTATTAGTATGAATCAGAATCAAGCGTCATTTTGAAGATAGAGCACAACAACAAAAACAAATTATTAAATATAACAAAAAAAAAAAGTCTGGCACTTAATTAAGATTAATTTGTGAAAAATTATCTAAAAGAATAATAATAACATTAGTGTGCGATGTTTGTGTTTTTCTAATTGAGTCTTAGGTATTTTTGAGCAGAGATTTCAAAAATTCCGTGCATGGTCACTGATTAAAAGTAACTAACCCCTTTATGCCATATAATATGCACAAAAAATATTAAAATACATCCATATAAATAGCTTATAATTGAATGTAAATAATGTAATGTGTAAATTTCTACTGATGTAAAACTAATCTTACTTTATTTTTGGAAGGGAATAGTGTAAAAACAAAAATCTGGCGTCGCTAGTCAAAAAACTATTTCATACCTTTGGTATTTGAAAGTTGTATTCTGTGCTTGCCGCACCAATTTTTTTTGTGTCAACATATATTTACTTTCTGCCGATATATTAGAATTTAAGATGTAAAATTTATAACCTAAAATATTTATATTATTTTACCATCACTTCTCTATTATTTTCTATTAAGTACAAGAGTAAAGTGTGCTTCAATTTTGAGGGAAAAATAGAATATTCATTTTAAAGAGGATCTAAAAAAATAATTGATTTAGTAATTTTAATTAAAATCGATAGAGCTAATTTTGGGAAAATCGAAAAAAAACTGAATAAGTACATTATTAAAGTATTAGTACTTTTTGGCAGATTTTATGAAAATGCTTATTTTCACGCCTCAGGAGGGTATTAAACCTAAATATAAATTTTCAACCTCGTAGCATGACCTACTTTCTTCATTCATTATTTTGATCCCACCTAGCCAGACAAATTTTTTGGCCTCAGGGATCTCAAATCATCTATTTCCATCAATCTCGAGAAATAATTTTTTACATCAATCTAATCACTTTCTCTCTCGGATTTGACTAAACACTTTTACTACTCACACATTTGTTAAATATTAAAATTATATTAATTATTATAATCGAACTGAAAAATATGTTTGACTTATGAAGTATGAAATGAAAAAGAAAAACAATATTAACGATTTATGCTGAGGAACTTTGACAGATGAAACAATTTAATCCATCTCTCTTTAGAATCAAAATTCAAGGCGCATGTCCATCAGAGCTCTAATAATCAGGAAATTTTTATATTTTACCCTAATGGTGCTTTAAATTCTTGAAGCACTGGCATAATTAAAATTAAGCATTAATCTTTTCCTTTATTAGTTCTATTAATTTATTATTTAAGGCAATAATAAAAGATTCTAATTTTAAATAATAAATTTCGTAGTTTTATTCGAATGTGAAATTAATTTAGTTTCTTGTGGTCGAAAACAAAGGAAATGCTTAAAGTATTAGAAAAATTTTGAAAATTCTCAAAGACCAAAGGCCACGTCTTCTTATTTTACATATGAGTTCAAATTTTGCAGACATTTTTTAATGCATTGGAAAAACATCTATTAAATCTATTATTTTGCTTAAAAAAAAAAAAACCTAAAGAAAAAATTTTTATGTAGGAGAGGTAAGAGGGTCAGAAGAATTTTATTTTATTTCTTTAGTTATTAACGCAAAAACATTTATTTAATTTTACTAAAAAAACATTTTCCTTACGAATTTATTTAAACGATGCAAAAACAATTCTAATTAAATACTTAAGATTTTTTTTTTATGTTTTTAAATTAATTTCGCTCGAGTTGCCGAGTAGCCCTTGACATTAAGTTGCGAGGCTCCCTGATACTAATTAACTCGCATTTTGCTTTTGATTTTCCTGTTGTTTTTCCCCTAATTAAAGTTAAAATCTCAACTTTGGAATAAAATGACTTTTTTGTTTTTACTTAAGATAATTTAAATTTTTTATTTAATAAAGTAGAAAGGAAAAGAAAGACCTTTTCTTTCTCGATCTCTTTTTCTCTTTAGAAAAAGAAAAGGAAATGATTAAATTCTATTATATCAATATGAACGTTCTCAGATCAAAACAAATTATTTTTCTCTCAATAATTTTTTTTTAGAACAGGGACCTTTTTGAAAATAAGTGGGTAATGAAGAATTTTATAAGCAATGCAGGCGCAAAGCTATATGTAGGCTATATAATTAATATAATGACAGAATTTTTTTAGATTCAAATTATAAGTTTGGGCTCGATTTTGATCAAGAATAAATAATTTAATCTATTTTTTTTTTTTTAAATTAAGATTATTAAATTTTCCAAAAATGATTAAAATACAATAAATTCTATATACTTAATTTCTTTCTAATATTAATATATTGATACAGTACCTGGTATATTAACATTTTATTTGTAGTAAAACCGGTAGAAAAAAATTATTATTGTTTTTTTGTTTTGTTTTTTTTGTTTAATTGTTTTCATGTTAAAAAAATAAATTTTACTTCAGGTTAGTGTGGGAAAAATTCGAATAGGCTCAAAAACAACTGACTCAAATAGATCTAGGGCAATGGATTAAAGAAAATCACCAAAATCGATGCGGTTAAGCAATGCCAAGCGTGGCGAAACCTCTGGTGGGTAAGCCCGAGGAATCAGATTGTTGAACGTCCCCCGGTAGCCATCGGTTCATTTATAAATATGTAACACATATTTAATATAATACAAAAACCCCTAAATGGCTTCAGCAGCCGAGAGGGCAAATCGAATAAATGAATAAATTCGTCAAAAAAGCTAAAATTAAAGATATTGCTTAGTTTTTGGTCAGGTCTTGCGCATGCGCATTATGACAAGACTCAAACAGGGATGTTCCTTGAATTCCATCTCAGTCAGCATATTTCCTTCCCATAGAGAAAGTATAATCATGAATATTCATTCCATTTGTTGGTTCAGAGATATAAATCAAAACAAATCTTACCTGCTTATATACACTTATACTTACTGTAATTTAACTTTTCCCATAGTTCAACTTCACTAGAATCAGATGCTGAGAATAAACACAAATCAATTTGTAATTTAATTATTCAATTTAAGAGTTAACATATGATTAGAACAGCTCTCTTCTTTTCTTCCCCAAGGCCGATAAGACAAGAGAAGACGTCTTTATTAGAGAGGGGGAGTTTCTATAAAACGACCCAAGTAATTTGTGTGTTGAAACCAATAGGATTGGGCGTCCACAATTCGAATCTCATGCATGTGAATTAAACCCCTTCCCAAGAAGTTTAACCCCAGCTCGCCTCCCTCCCGCCTAGTTGCTAGGCAAATTCTTTTCTTCAACCCAAATCCCTCGAGGAGGTGATTTCTCGATTTACCAAAAAGAAAGAGAAAAAGACAAAATCTCTAATGAAATTTGCTTATCTTGGAATTTCTTTTAAAAAAAAATTTCCAAAATTGCATTTTTTTTTCAAATTTATTTCAAAATTGAACATCTCTTTATTTTTATAATAAAAACAATTTTTCAATTCTCTCGTAAATTAAAAACTTGTCTGCAATATACACGTAGATATAAATATTTTTAATAAATAAATCTCATTCATAACCCTATGATACATCAGAATTTCAGAGTACATTTGAGTTTTAATCATGAGTAATGTTTAAAAAATTGTATAGCTAGCTCTAACTAAAAATATTGAAAAGTCAGGTGATATTTCAATGTGTGACGGTACCGTATTTATTAGTAGAAAGTGAGGTTTGCTTAGAAAGACGGTCGCAATTTTTAGTTAGATTCATCCGGGGAACGAGCATTTGCAGCTGCCCAACAAATTTCGTTATCTAGGAACAAGACACGGTCTAGACTTAACACATTTATACCTCAAAAACTAGTTAATAAATCAAAATGCCCTTTTCTTTGAAAATTATTTGAGCAGATCTGACCAATTTCATAAGTGAATTGTGTATAAGTTTCACTTCTTCAGTGCCCAGTATGAATACACGTTTTTTTTTTTTTTTAAATAAAGGACTTTTTTGATATCAATTGAACGTTATCAGAAATAAGACATTGATACAAAAACATAAATATCTACAAAAAAAAAATTCAAATTTAAGGTGCTCGTCTCGAAGTGTTGATTTTGGGAGATTCCAACGGCCACAATTTTGAAGCTATCGACCTCAAATTTTTTTTAAATTAAAGCTATTTAAAATATCTACAACTTATAGAAGCCCTTTTTTTGATTTTCGAAAAAAATTTTTTTTTTAGATTAATCACATTAAATAAAAGATATTTTGAAAAAAATTCGGTTTATATCTTATAGATAATTAAATTAGTAATCATTGTGTTAAAAAATAATTAATTTTTTGCCTTTAATTAATTAGCTGGAACATTACCAATGAAATGGACTAAAATGTTTGTTTCCCTATGGGCAGAACTAACGCCATCTCTTGCCGCCTCGAGTAGCCATCTTTTGAATCGGCTAATAACGGTTTTTCGAGACTCGCCTCTTAAATAAAAAATGAAATTAATTTTTGAAAAAAAGAATTATTTTTTCAATTTTAAGAATTTCAAAATAAATGGAATATGAAAAAACAAGATTTTTGAAAATCTTATTTCACTCTACCTCTGTTATAATAACTCAATATAATAAATTAAAAAGTTGGCACAATTAAAATATAATCCGGAAACGAAAA
>JAKCPI010011205.1:0-12494 GCA_023213315.1 Euborellia annulipes | reverse complement strand
TTTGGCTCTCCTGATAGTAGCATTTTGTCCTTCTACCTTTTAATTTTCAAGAATCGATATGTATATATATATTTATTTATTGTTGATAATTTATTATACGATAAAGTATTTATTATTATTATATTTATTTTATTTATTTTTAAATTTTAGGGGAAAAGAAATCAAAGATCGTACTCCTAAAAGAAATGTTTACACTTATCTAATTTTTTTCTCCATATGATTGCACAGCAATTAGATATTTTCTATTCAGCCCACGCTCTACTTATTTCACTATAATTGGGATATTTACTAACATTTGTTCGGATTCTTTTGTTTCAACTTTTTTAAAGGATTTTCCCTAATCTATAGTTCATGATTTGGCTTGTATGAACTCATAGAACGACTCTAAAAAGACCATAAGTAAATTACAAATTGCAAATTAGGAAGTAGGCTGAACTGGACTATAAGATTGTTTGCACGAAATATCAATCAACGGAATATTGAGTATTAGTAAATATTTCATTTCAGGAGTTTATATTATAAGAGATATTAAATTATTCATTCCAATGTTTAAAAATTATTATTATTATTAAATTATTGCATTTTCTAAATTATATACTTATTGGATATTGTAAGATTTCAGAAAAATATGCTCCACTTTAAAAGATAAAATTTTTAACTTAGTTCTATGCACAAATAAGTATGGTTATAAAAATGTTGTCAAAAATTATGTTCATCAAAATTGTTTTCTGACTATTCTTCTTCGAGCGGTCACTTTATCTAAATTTTGCCATTTTTTTTTTTTGAGCTCATGTTTACATTTCGCTATTTCTTGATTCCACCCACTGAACTAGCCGATTTCTAAATATATTTTCAATTATTAATATTTTAAAGTGGACATGATTTTAAAATTATTGTTAAATTTATTTATATATATTATATTCTATATATTAACTGAAAACCATGTGATTAGCTTTGTTCCAAGCTGCTTTTGGAATAGAGTTATTTAACACAAATCTTCCAAATTCTCAGCCCAAAAAAAATAAATATATTTATATATATATATAATTTAATTATTATATAAAAAAATTAAAAAGTCAATTAAAAACGCAAAAAGCTTTATATTATATATTTAGAAAAAAATATATATATAAAAATTAAATTCCCTCATTCTCTCATTCCTCCCTTAAGAGCACAAATTTGTAAATTAAAAAAGCTTCAAAAGCTTTAAATTACAGTATTATTATTTTGTAGAAAAGATTCCTCAATTGTATATTATATAAATATATTAAGAAGTCACTTAAATTAGCTGAGAATTTCGCCCAGTAGAAAATTTAAAGGAAGAAACGTAATCTATACCATTACATATATCTATATATATACATGCAAGTATGTATATAAATATATATACATCCATACACCAAAGTACCCACTACACGTAATACACTCCCAAATTGTTGAACCTCTTACGTTGTGCCAAAGGGCACGTTTGTATGGAGACTCATGTCAATTAGTGTTAATATTATTATTATTATTAGTACATATTATACATAATAAATTGCAAATATTATAAATTGATATTTTATTTTGTTAAAATACCTGTAAGTGCTGACGTTCTGTGACTGCCCATCCATGAGTTTTCTACATGTGATTATTTCATTGTTCAGTCAATAAAATGTTAAAAAAAAAAATTAACTATACTGACCTGTAGACAAAGGGGCTCCCATTTGATTACCACGAGATATCCAAACTAAGATCCGCATTTTTTTTCCTCAGTTTGGAAAAAAATTTCGGGGGGGGGGTTCGTATTATCCGTGATATGACCCCGCCCCTCTCCTTCGCCTCCCAAAAATAATAATAATTAAATACAAATAAGCCTCTAGTTATAGTTTTTTGAATATATCACTCTTCATTTCTGAAGTGAAATATTTTTTATAGCAATATTAAAAAAAAAATTTTTTTTTCATTAGGAATTTATAGAGTTGAAGCTCAAAGAGTTCTGACCCTCAGAGATTTATTTCTTATATCTGTGTACTGCCCAGTGTACAAATTTATTATTTAAACATCCCGGTAACTTTTTTCTATAATGGCGGCGAATCCCATCAACCAATAGGAAACAAGACCACTCGAATCACGTGACTATTTTTCCCGCTATTTATGTTGTTTTCGCGCCTATGACAGAAGCAACAGTTGATCTGGAGTTGAATAATTTTTAATAATTCTTATTTTCTCCATTAAAAAAAAAAAAAAATCAATTATGGCACATCATAGGGATTATGTTAAAGACGCAGGTAAATCTAATATTTTAATTATAATCTTAAAATATTGAATAATATTCTAACTTATATTCATTTTAACAGAAAAATTTCGAACATTTCTCACCGAATATTTTCATGTGGATGACGATGGGAATAAGCACTTGAAATATTCAAAACAATTGACAAAATTAGCTCATCGTGAACAAGTATCTCTTGAGATTGACTTAGATGACCTGAAAGCATTTGATTCTGATCTCGTTGAAGCCGTGCAAAGGAATGCCAGACGATACACCAATATTGTAACAAAAGTTGTTTTTGACCTTTTGCCGGACTATAAAGAAATTGATGTAATTATATCATAATTTAATTTTATAAAGAATTTGAATTTTAATATTATATCTTTTTATAGCAACAAAATAAGGACGCTTTGGATGTTTTCATTCAACATCGGTTAATGATCCAGCAACGACTTCGACAACCACAAGAGCCAAGACCCCCACAAAATCAATATCCAGAAGAACTTATTCGTAGATTGTAAGTTTAATTTATTTTTTGATTAACTCCATTTTTGTGTGTTCTTCACTGTAGTGCAAGTAATAGCCTTTAGGCTATCGATTTAATCATTATTGTACATAGTGAATTCACAAAATCAATCTCCAGAAATAAACTTGTTTTAAAATATTTGTACATTCAATTAGGTAAATAAGGTTTCTGTTTTGTTCGTATATTTCGAGTTAACTAATTTTCAAAAATTAGTACTAGAGTTGAATTAAAAGAAGTAAATAGGGACCTAATTGAATGATACAAATATTATAAAGCAATTTTATTTCCAAGCAAGGATGTGCCAATTAGAAATCGTTCAAACATTCTAATCAACATAATATTAGTATATTGTTCTATATTTTGTTTTTCAAAACAGTTTTTTTTTAATCCCGCACCGCGGGAATAATCAGGCGAGGACAGAAGATTTTATTTTAAATTTAAAAAAATACTAATTCTCTTCCAGTAGCACAATTAAACTACACCATATATAAATGTTACCCAAGATTTTCTTGTAATATTACATGCTTTTTCTCTTTTTTCTATTTAATAGGTAGAAATATTATAATGTATATGTTTATGTATATATATGTATATAATTAGAAGAATGGGATGAGAGTCTTCCCTTTCTTGTAATTAAATATCCATAGTAATTCGACTCCAAAAATTTTATATGTATATTATATTTATATTTGTAATTTAACTTGATTTTATTGGTTAATTTATTTTTTCAGTGAGGTGGCTTTTAGAGATATATCATCAAATAAGGCTTTGAAAATTCGTGAGTTATCCGCTTTCACAATAGGCCAATTAATTACTGTGCGAGGAATTGTAACCAGATCAACTGAAGTGAAGCCGATGATAAATGTTGCCACATACACTTGTGATCAATGCGGATCGGAAACATATCAACCTGTAAGAATTTTTATTAAATGAAATAATTTATTAAGGATAATAAATGAACTCTTTGACAATAAGTAATCAATCATTTTATAAATAATGCGACTGGGGAATAAGCACCAGCAATTTTATCGCTCCATCTGACGTCCTTTATTTAGCAAATATTTCGTCGCATATAACAAACAGCGAGGATGTAAATAGGTGGGCTTGGTCCTAAATTATTTATTTTAAATGCCTTAGGGATGTTTTTTGAGGTGCCTTCTTTAAGCTGATGGCCGCTCTGTGTCTAATGCAGAAATTTTGGACCAAGCCCACCTATTACATCCTCGCGGCACTGAAGATGACTTGTTATATGCGTCGAAATATTTGCTAAATAAAGGACGTCAGCTGGAGCGTTAAAATTGCTGGTTTTTATTCTCCAACCCCATTTCTCTACTCATCCCAGCCTACTATATAATCTGCATTTTATAAATATTTTCTATTTTAGGTCAATTCTTTAAGTTTTATGCCAGTATTGGCCTGCCCAAGTGAAGATTGTCGAGTGAACAAAGCAAATGGACGTCTGTATATGCAAACCAGAGGCTCAAAATTCATAAAATTCCAAGAGTTAAAAATTCAAGAAATTGTATGTACTCCTGACTAAATATGTATTTTTTTTTTTAAATAAAATATTAATTTATTTTATATATTTTCAGTCTGATCAAGTGCCAATAGGTGATATTCCACGGTACCTTTCAGTAATTTGTCGAGGAGAGACATGTCGTCAAGCCCAACCTGGAGATCATGTTCTCGTCACTGGTATCTATTTGCCTTTAATTCGAGAGGGCTTCAAACAAATGATGGCAGGACTTACAAGTGAAACCTTCCTTGAAGCTCATGTAAGAAGAATACTAAATTTAAAGCAACAAAATTCATAGATATATCTTGTAGACCCAAATTCCCGTGCCCTGAGATTGAAAATTGCTATGCCACCCTCACAGAAAATATATGTAATAATTGCTCGAGGTTCAATAAACCTCGCATAAAAAGACGTTTCGGTCTGAATTTAGTTGACCATCTTCAATTATTGGAAATTAATCACATAGGTATCTCAAAGCGTACATGTGATTGAACCAGGATATCAAAAATAAAATTTATTTGTTTCATACAAAATTATATGATTCCCAAGAGCAGAAATAAAAAAATGTCTCTGATCTTGGGCTTTGATTTCCACTAACTGAAGATGGCCAAATAAATTCAGACCGAAACGTCTTTTTCTGTGAGTTTTATTGAACCTCAAGAATTTCAATTTGGCTGATATCTCCATCACAACTTCAAGCAATGAAAATATACTGTATATATGATTTTTTTCATATAGCACTCAAATAGGAAACTGTAAAAAAATGGTTGAATTTTTTATCGAACCTAATTTTTGAGATTCTTATAACTTTATTATTATTATTATTATTATAATACAAAAAAATGCTGAGAACTTTACAGTTCTATGAAGCCTAAAATTTACAAATTATTGTGAACACATATGGGTTGATTAAGTGAGATTATGATGCATAATTAAATCTAGTTTATTTTTAAATATATTGATATGATATCACTTGGTAAATTGTTACAAATTTCAAAGATTCTTTTGGTGATGTAATAATGCCTATGCTTGGTTTTCAATTTTTCTTTCTTGAGTTTATATTTATTATCACGGAGACGGTTATCGCTTTCCCTTTTTTTCTATACTGTTCAGAAATTTTTTTTACAAAATCTCGCTTACTATTTTTCTATTTCTATAACAACAATTTAATCAATTATTATAATATAAAAAAATAAAAATTTCGAAGAGTTAGTGAAATCTCTAGATATTTTCTTTCAAAGTAATTACTTCCCACTCTACATGTAGAAGTGTAAATTGTAACATGAAATGTAATATTTTTTTTTTTTTTTTTAGCATATTGTAAAATGCAATAAAACTGACGATGAATCTAACGAAGATACTCCATTAAGCGAAGCGGAAGTGAATCAATTAATTGAAAATGAAACAAATTTCTATGAAAAATTTGCTTCTTCAATTGCTCCTGAAATTTATGGCCATGATGATATTAAAAAAGCTCTTTTGCTTTTACTCATTGGCGGAGTTGATAAGGATATCGACGGAATGAAAATCCGAGGTAATTTAAACAATATTTTGATAAAATTCATATTTATTAAGCAAAAATTGTCTCTTCATAGTCAAGAAATTTTTTTTTACATATGTGAATTAATAAATATTAGTTATATATTTTCAAAACTTTTCCGATAGTTTTATATATATAATTAGATAAAATTTTATATATATACAGTAGATTATATTGCATGTTCGGTCCACCTTCAGTATTTAATTATCTAATTTCTTATACAAGTAATGCCCTTTCACTGCATTGAAATCTCCCATCTTCTGATTTTTCATTTTTTTAGGTTTCAACTTTTTTTTTAAATTTAAAGTTTTTTTCTGCATCAGAGGCATTTAGCCCTCGTCCCTATTTATTCCAAAGAGTCGTATATTAATCTAAGCACTTTTTTCAAAAAGTAAATTTATTTTGTTCTCCTCTGATTGGCTAACAACAAAACTTATATGCCTAAACAGGCCATCCAGTGGCGTAGCGAGGGGGGACAAGGAGGGTCATGATGCCCCGGGCGCTACTCACAAAGGGACGCCAAATGGTCAGCAAAACAAAAAATTGCTGGAAAATTTTTATTTTTATTATAATTGATTTCTGGAATATATATTTTAAATTTAGTGCCAGTGTAATATAGAAAACGCACCGAAAATTTTCTAGCTGAAAGCAAAATCTCATCGAAAAAAAAATCGCCGAAAAGAAAAACTCCCCGAAAATTTTCTCGCCCTAAGCAAAATCTCGCCGAAAACAAACTCGACCAAAAAAATCTCGCCTAAAAAAAAATGCCCGAAAATCCGAAAAGTTCTAAAATAAAATATTTTAAAAAATTTGGTGTGACTGTCGCACAGCAGACAACTTTCCCACTAGACCAAGCCCGAGGGCCCGAGCCCTGCTTATAAATTTCTTTTCATCTTCTAATATATCGACGGAAACTATATATACGTATGTCGACACAAAAAATCTGGTAGGACAGTCACACCAGATTTTTAAAAATATTTCATTTTGGAACTTTCCAGATTTTCGGCGAGATTTTGTTTTCAGAGAGAATCGATGGCCATTTAGACCTCGTTCCTATTTATTTAAATTGAGTTGTAGCAAATTCAATTTAAATAAATTTTGTCGCCTGAGACGGGATGCGAATCCGCGACCATTGGTACAAAAAGCCAGCACGCTAACCCCTACACCAAGGCCCGAGGGCATAAAACTAATTTGTAGACCCAGCCGAGAATCGGCCGATCAAAGTTTAACAGTTTTTTGAATTATAAACAAATAGAAAATTTGAGCGGCCGTATCATCGATTAATATTGAATCTACAAATTCGTTTTATCAACCAAACTTTAGCAAATTTACTCTACAACTTTGTATTGTACTATGATGCACAAAATATACTTAGTTTACTAGATATAAGTGAAAAAACTGAAAAAATTTCAAAATTTTTTAGGTTTTTGCACCCCCCCCCCCCCCAAATTAGCACAGGGTCCTCTAGGTCGAAAACTTAGGATAGACATTCTAAATTTCTACGAGCAAATGGTGGCTCAATAAATTATTAACAAATATTGTCTAAATGTTCGGTGTTATTATTTTGTCTATCCCCTGTATACCGCTATAAATAAAGGAATAAAATTCTCTGGTTTCCCAATTAGAAGGCAGCAAACGTTACATTTCTACCACTTTATTTTTTATTTATTTATTTTTTTTAATTAATGTATCTGTTCTTTTTGGGATATCTTATATTTATCTAAGTGCCACTCTATTGAAAAAGCTGCTCACCATAGTTATAGGCCTGAATTAACCATAAAGAGAGGAGGATATTTTATAATTTCAATGTGTTCCTTTAGGTAACATCAACATGTGCTTAATGGGCGACCCAGGAGTTGCTAAATCACAGCTACTCTCGTTCATTGACCGACTAGCTCCGAGAAGCCAATATACCACAGGTCGAGGCTCATCGGGCGTCGGTCTCACAGCCGCAGTAATGAAAGATCCATTCACGGGAGAAATGATTCTCGAAGCCGGTGCCCTCGTACTCGCTGACCGTGGAATTTGTTGTATTGACGAATTCGATAAAATGATGGACCAGGATCGTACTGCCATCCATGAAGTAATGGAACAACAGACAATCTCTATAGCCAAGGCGGGAATCTTGACCACACTTAACGCTCGGGTGAGCATTCTAGCCGCCGCCAATCCCGCTTTTGGTCGTTACAATCCGAAAAGATCAATTGAGCAGAACATCCAGCTTCCTGCCGCTCTGCTCTCGCGTTTTGATATCCTCTGGTTGATCCAAGACCGACCTGAACGCGAAAATGATCTACGTCTTGCCAACCATGTAACCTATGTGCATCAGAACTGCCGAGAACCTCCCTCCAGGGTGCAGCCTCTAGACATGCTCACGATGCGCCGCTACATCGCCCTCTGTAAGAAGATAAAGCCCTACATCCCGGAAGATCTCACTGATTTCATTATTAGTAAGCATTTATTTATATTTTATTACATTTTTGAACATTTTTAATGATTCAAAATATTTTTTTTTTTATTAAACTATAATTTTCATTTAATTTTTCAGATGCTTACGTTGATATTCGTCGTAAAGCAAGGAACAGCAAAGACATGACTTTTTCATCAGCTCGTAATCTTCTGGGAATTCTTCGACTTACAACAGCATTAGTATACTTCATTATTCTATTTATTATCAAGCACTTTAATATACTTATTATTTATATATCTATATATATTTTAGGCACGATTACGTTTAAAAGAGAATTGTGTGAAAAATGATGTGATTGAAGCTATGGAATTGATGGAAGCTTCGAAAATGTCGATCAATCTATCAACAGACCAAGCACCAAGGTATCTCAATATTTTTAAATAAATTTTAACAATAAGAGAGGGCAGCCAGCATTATAGTGTTGAAACATTTGTCCCATGATCAAAAATCAATGAGCCGTTTATAAGCTACCGTTTTAAGCATTGAATCATTTTTTTATTTTCAAGCATGATTTGTATATTAAATTCACTAAGTGACATCTCTACAATAGAATTTTGGAGTTTAGACTTTCACATCATTAGTAAAAAGAATTTCATTTTCGATTTAACTCTGGTTTATTTGTAAAAATTACAACGTTTCGGTCACTCATTCTGTGGCCTTCTTCAGGTACAATTCCACTAAGATTATAAAGGTTGTTACATCTGTGACAATCTCAATTGAAATAGATCTCTACAATAGACTTAATTTTTGTTATTTCTCTAACTAGTCTAATGGTGGCGTGATTTATTTAAATAACCCCGAAACGCCCGAAATGTAAATTTTCAATATAGTAAAGACACATCTCCTAACCGGATTTCCTACCTGCTAAAGATATAATTGAAAAAGAAGTCAGTTTTTGGAGGAAGTTTCTAGTAGAACGTAGACAAAGTCGTTAGAAGGCCTGCTTAGAGGATTTTTTTTATTTCATTTGTGGGATTTGAAAGAAATTTGCCAATTGATTCTCAGCTTTAACTAACCTCAGGACTTTTTTATTATCATGGTTTAAATTTAAATATAAAATATGCGTATATCAGTGAAATAGCTAGAGATCAACGGACCATGTACAGTGAGGGACAATATTAAGTCCCACCCATGCGTTTTCTACTTGTGATTATTTCATTGTTTTTAAAAAAATATTATATATTTTTTAATGGAAACTTTCATGGTTCATACCTAGAAAATTTCCAATAAAGATTTTCATTATCTTTTTATAAAAACAATGAAATAATCACAGGTAGAAAACGCATGGATGGGACTTAATATTGTCCCTCACTGTACCATTTACTGCCAAGTGAACTGCCCCCTCCATCTCTCAAGGAAATTATCAAATCAACACATGGGCGTAGTCAGACATCTTGTTAGGGGGGGGGGGGGGCAACCATTCGTTAGGATGAGAGGGGGGTATAGATTATTAATTATTTATTAAATATAATTATAATTTCCTTATATAAGCTCATTTGAAAAAAAAATTCCCAATTGTAAAATTATATATTTGTTTTTAATAGATAAGCCAAGCTACGCCCATAAATCAACATATAAAAATAAAGAACAAAATTTTTATTTTTTAATAAAATAAAATCTAGCCCAATGTATGAATTGATGCTGGTTGCAGAGGTTGTGATTCCGGGATGAAGATACAAATATAAAAAATAAAAATAAATTCCACTTTTTATAAAGTAAAATTTTTAATAAGTTTAATAATTTTTTTTTTTTTTCAGACACGTAAAAACGATTGATCGTATTTATGGTTTGATTCGCGAGATGGCCGAGAATCAGAAGACAATCAACCAACAGAAAATCATGGATAGTTGCCTTGCCAAAGGATTTACGCACGATCAAATTCGTGAATGTCTTGAAGAGTATGAACGCCTCAATGTCTGGTGCCTCTTTAGAGATAAGATCACCTTTGTTTAATTTATATTTTTATTCTCATTTTCTTTGTTTCATCACTTATTCAATATTTTTATATAAAAATAAAAAAAAATAATTATTTTTTCTCACTTTTATTTTTGTTTTATTTGAGTTTGATGAATTTTCACAACTCAAGCATTTTTTGTGATTTGTGATTTATTTATTTCTTAATAAGAAAAATGTTGTTCCATCGACAAAGCAGGTAACACAAGGGTGGTGAGGGGAGATAATCACCCCCCACTCCCTTCTTTATATCTGTAAAATACATCAAACAATCACCATTATAGGAAACAAAGTGCGGCGTAAAACATATATAAGAAACGGATGATTTTGTCACTAATATTGTTGAGAAAACTCACCATATTTTCTATCTCCACTCATTGGAAATTCTCAATCTAGAAATTCATTTTCTGAATTGAGGAGATTTTAAAACAGAAAAGTTTCTTTTAAACTCGAGATAGTGCTGCGGCGTGCGTGCTGCTGTTGTTTTCGCTGCTACTAGCTGGTTTTTGGTGTCGTGGACGATTGGGGATTGGTATAATAGAAAGATGATTGGAATTAATATAACGTTGAAATACAAGAATGAAGATAACTTGATTCTTTTTGCCATACACCTGCAATAAGAAAAAACTTCCAATATATTATTATACTCATTCTTACGTCTCCTGAATTCATCGTTGAAATACAAGATAAAGGAAAGCTGATATAGATAAGCAAAGGATGAGTCACGAGCAAGTGCCCAGTGATGTATCCTAGGGCGAGTCAGGAGCGAATGTTGATGTTGAGCTCTTTTCTGGAGCTTATATAGGCTTAAAACTACGTCACCCTATATCGCCTTACTGCACCTGCAGACTGACTTGGCAAAAGATCTTTTATTTCTGCTAAATTGCAGGTTAAAGTCTTTGGGATCAGAATTAATTTCTCTTTCTCAGACGGGTCATATTAATTTCATATTTATTTCCAAAAGGGCCTTGCATCGGCAAGAAATCAATATATGATCTTTTTGTTATGATTACTTTGTTGACATCAGCATATTTTTTGTATTATTTGTGCACGTGTGCTTATGATTCACCCGTCCTTGTATTAAATACTATCTTTAATTATAAATAAATCTTATAGATTAAAAAATTTAATTCTTTTTCGGGTCATAACAAAGTGTGGTAACTTCTCTCTACCAAAGCTTACAATATTATTATTAATAATAGTTATACATGTAGCTTATAATAATTAGAAGGGAATCAATCGGCAGGAGAAAAGGCTATATTTATTGAGGACCTCAATTTTCCCTTCATTGGGCCAAATCTTATAAAATTTAGAAGTTTGTCTCAAGCATTTTCATTCTTTAGTATCAGAAGTCAATGCTCTAGCAAGTTTATTTATTACTACTAGCAGGGGCGTATATAAAATAATTTTTACGGAGGGGGAAAATTTTCTCGCAGGGTGGAAAACTTTGGTTCCGCAAAAGAGGAAATGTTCCGCGAGGTGGCAAAAATATTGTGTCAAATTTTTTTCGCAGGGCAGAAAACTTTGGTTCCGCAAAAAGAAAATTTTTCGCAGAAAAATTTTTTAGTTCAGCCCCCCCCCCCCCCGAAAAAAATTTCTATATACGCCCCTGATTACTAGTATGACCAGAGGCGTACCGAGGCAGTTGGGGGCCTGGGGCGGCACTAGGAAGAGGGGGCCCTATATTGAATTTTTTTTTTGGGGGGGGGGGTTGCTCATCTTTAAATATCCTTCACCTCCATACACAAAAATATTTTTAAAATACCGTATATCCCGGAACCCCAAGGGCGTTTACGTTTACGTTTTTACTTGAGCCCCTGAGGGCCCCGGGGCCTCTCAAAGGGAAATTTTCATTAAATTTTGTTTTTTTTTTTCTAAATTTTTACGTTTTTACTTGAGCCCTGAGGGCCCCGGGGCCCTCTCGAAGGGAAATTTTCATTAAATTTTGTTTTTTTTTTTTCTAAATTTTTACGTTTTTATTTGAGCCCTAGGGGCCCCGGGGCCTCTCGAAGGGAAAATTTTCATTGAATTTTGTTTTTTTTTTTTTCTAAATTTTTACTTTTTTTACTTGAGCCCTGAGGGCCCCGGGGCCTCTCAAAGGAAAATTTTCATTCAATTTTGTTTTTTTTTTTTCTAAATTTTTTCGTTTTACTTGAGCCCTGAGGGCCCCGGGGTCTCTCAAGCGGAAATTTTCATTAAATTTTTTTTTTTATAAATAATTATATGGGGGCCTAT
>JAKCPI010011204.1:0-18876 GCA_023213315.1 Euborellia annulipes | reverse complement strand
TATTTAAGTGAAAATGTAAAACTTAATTTATTAACTTATTTCCTATTACAAAACTTATTTTACTACTAGTATTCTTTGTTTTAAAAATTATCTTCATTAAATCCACTTTAATTGTTTTAAATTAATGTGGCTCATTGATGACATCTTATCATATCAAATTAATTTTATATTAATATATATATATATTAATTTAATTGCATTTATCAATATCAATTTCTTATTTTAATTTTTCAACATCATTAAAAAAATATCGGGGTGAAAATATTAAATTGTGAGATATTAAATCGAATTAATTAATTAATTATTTAAAAAAAAATGAAATGGTTATTTATACCAGTAGTAATTTCTCCCCAGTTGCACCTGTTATGAAATTATTATTGTTAAAAATAATATAAATTCACAAGAAAGAACAAAATTTAAAGAGCTAACTGATATTAGTGTAAAAAAAGTTGGTTTATATGGCATGTGAGGCTATGAAAACCTGAATTTAAAATATTTAGATAAATCTTCAATACTCTTTCGAGAGATGAAGTGAAGTAAGGAAATGGTGATAGGCGAAGCCAAACTTTTGACCGACTTAGATGGGGTTTAAGATTTCTAAGGTGCCATCAAGGGTCCCAATTCGGGTCTTGTTCGGAAAGTAATTTCTAATGATTTTCGCAAGAAGGGGAAAAGTAAAATGATATGAATTTTTATAGGAATGCAAGTTTCAGTCTCGGCCGAAACTAAGATTGAGTCCGAAAATTCGGCTAAATTTATCGAATTCGATCATGAACGATCATTTGAAAAGCCTAGGAAGCAAATCACAGACGTCAACGCGACGGTTCAAATTTTTTCCTGCAAGAACATGAGAAATCCACATATTTCGGGCGTTTCAAATGATCATTAAAGGTCAAATTTGATAAATTTAAATAATTTTTCTCTTGCTTGAACATCATTTTACCTTTTATATAGTAAAAAGCAAAATATGCCGAAAATGCTGCTTTTTTTACTTTGCATATTTAAAAGGGCACCGACAAAAAACTACTGCGTGAAATCAATCGATCTTTTTCACAAGAAAGCCTTGCTAGTTGTGAAAATAAGAGGGAAGTTAGCTGTGAAAAAATACACTTAAGTCTTTTGTTGGGCAAAAACGAAATTACTTTCCGAACAACTTATAAAGTGACAAAATTCTTATCTCAAAAAAATGAACATCTCGATTCGTGCTGATAAACAAATAAAAATCCTCACTTCGTTGTTTCCTTGTAAAAAATGAGGGGACAAATAATTGAAAAGAAATTAGGTGCTAAAATATCCTCATTTACCGAAGTACAAATTTTGTTTTGAATTTTCATAAATAATATATAATTTTATATTATCAGAACTTCTTAGAAACTTCCTTAAGACGCGCATTTTTTTTTAAACACGATCTCTCTCATGAACCAAAAAAAAAAAAAAACAATTGTTCCTAAAGCTAATAGAATTAGGAAGTTTCTAAAAGGAAATAATAAAAATCAAATCCTCTTTCTTTTTCACAAATTAATTATTCTCTTTATTCAGAAAAAATATAATTAAAAAGAAAGAAAAAACAAATTATTTATAAAAATCTTAAAAGAAAAATGAACGCCATATTTAAATTTGCCTTATATATATAAATATAAATATTGAAATTGATGTTTTCTGGATGTTAGAAAATAATTATTAGGACTTTGATAAATAATAAAAATCACTAATTTCATTTTATACGCAAATAACACATCATAATCCTCAAAACAATTATGAAATTATTTTTTAATTATTATTATTTTTATTTATTATAAAGTATTTTAAATAAAAATTATTAGTTAGGGTTTCTCAAACTTAAATAAAATAATACATTTATATGATGGAGTTAGTTTGCCTAAGCAATAAATAGGAGTGAGTTCAAATCATTCCTTGAAAATAATTGTAAGACTAAAAAAAAAAAAATAACGAAATGTAATATAAAGTAATTATAGTAAGTAAAATAATTTAATTGTACAGTTTGAGAAACTCTTTAATTTTTTTTTTTGGAAATGACACAAATGAGTGAAATTTTTATTAGCCTGTAGGAATTTTGAAACGAAATGTTAAAAAGGACCAAGGTAGGGAAGTATAGGGGGAAGAACGGATCCAGGGGGAGTTTCTCGGGGGGGGGGGGTGTAATCTGGTGTTACTGGTCGGGCACAATTTTTCTTAATCCATTTAAAGTCGCATTCTGTACTTGTTTACCAGAATATATATATATAAATTTTCCGGAGGACCCCCGGGCTCCCCCTTCCCGTTGGGGGTATTCCATGCCCCCCCCCCCCCCAAATAAATGTCTAGCTAAGCCACTGTCTTCTATATAAATAATTTATTTTAATAACGTTATTCAAATTACTCTTTAAAAAGGAAGAAATACAGCGCAACGAATGGCCATTTCTAATTAAAATAATTTTAAAATTTTCATTGAAAATTTCCTCATTTGTCTCATTTCAAACTAATGTTTAAAATACCGTTAAAATTCAATAACTAATAACCATTAAAAAAAATTATTCGCTCATGAATTGAAAAATGTATTTTATAAGAAAAAAAAATAACAAAATTTACACATGAACCAGAATTTGCAAAGCAGAAAGTAGAAATAGACATACTATACTCTTAGATCTCGTTGTGTCCAATTTGTTCAAAATGACAATACCAATACATATATATATATACATATATTTATTTATATTTACTAATATTATTAAAATGCATTGATTTTAGAAACAAATAGAGAAACGCTTTCAACGAAAAAAATAGATAGTTTATTTCTGTTTAAGAGACTAGCCAAAATTTTATTTTATTTAAAAACAAAAGTCAATAGTAGAAATAAATAATTGTAAATATTTTTTCTAAATAAATAAATAGTGATGAGGAATGAGAAAGAATCTGCACTGCCTTCCAATAATATGGAAGAATAGGGAGGAACTTGAATCTTAACTTTATGATTATAGTTTAAGCTTTGAGAGGAAACTTTCACGGCTCTGTTTAAACTTGTCATAAGGTATGAGGTTGGGATTGGTCATCAATGAGAAACGCGCGTATAACTACTGGGGCGTTCAAATATTACCGGTACTGATTTTTTAAAACGATTATTGCCAAATACTTACACATGGCAGTCTTCTTAATACCCCACTCTCGAGAGAACATAACCGAAAGTCCAGATACTGATTACAGATTGTTGAATAAAATATGTTTATCTCGGAGGGTGGGTACTTTGAATACTGATAAGTGCAAGTAAGACTGACAAAAATGGCTAAAAATATTAGTTCCGGTCATGTTTATAAGACCCAATATTAAATTAAACATTTTTATTTACATTGCACAATTCGTTCATGTTAAAAGCTTGTGCAGAGAAATATTTGAAGATCTACAGTATATATATACACTCTATATGGTTTAAACACTAAAACAATCCATTCTTTTGTTTTTAACCAAACTCTATTCCAAAATAATCCTAGCCAGTTTAATATTTTAAATCTCTTATATTATTGGAAGTTGGATATTCTAATTTAAAATATTCCTATATATCGATACTTGGAAATTAAAAGGTCGTAAAAGACAAAATAACAAAAATGAGTTATATATACAGAAATGTTCAGCTTTTTGAGCTTTTCAAATTAAAAGTGTGCTATCTCAAAAAAACACTTTTTACTCCATTAAATTTTTTATAGATATTTGAGAAATCATAGGAATTTATTAGAGCAGCGGTTCCCAACCCGTGGGCCGCGGGCTGATTGGAACTGGGCCGCGGACATCTAAGAAAAGATAAAAATTATATATATACTGGGTCTGTCACCATTTTTTTACGGAAAAAGTGGGCCGCATATCACAAAAGGTTGGGAACCACTGTTTTAGAGTATAGTGTATGTCAACACTGCGCAAATTTGTCAAAAAGGATTAGAAATTCTGAGAAGGTGTCTTTCAAAGACTAAAATAGTACTAAAGTCAAAAAAGTTATGAGGTAAAATGTTTGTTTTTTTCGTTTTTTGGCTCTCCTGATAGTAGCATTTTGTCCTTCTACCTTTTAATTTTCAAGTATCGATATATATATATATTTATTTATTGTTGATAATTTATTATACGATAAATTATTTATTAATATTATATTTATTTTATTTATTTTTAAATTTTAGGGGAAAAGAAATCAAAGATCGTACTCCTAAAAGAAATGTTTACACTTATCTAATTTTTTTCTCCGATGATTGCACAGCAATTAGATATTTTCTGTTCAGCCCACGCTCTACTTATTTCACTATAATTGGGATATTTACTAACATTTGTTCGGATTCTTTTGTTTCAACTTTTTTAAAGGATTTTCCCAATCTATAGTTCATGATTTGGCTTGTATGAACTCATAGAACGACTCTAAAAAGACCATAAGTAAATTACAAATTGCAAATTAGGAAGTAGGCTGAACTGGACTATAAGATTGTTTGCACAAATATCAATCAACGGAATATTGAGTATTAGTAAATATTTCATTTCAGGAGTTTATATTATAAGAGATATTAAATTATTCATTCCAATATTTAAAAATTATTATTATTATTAAATTATTGCATTTTCTAAATTATATTCTTATTGGATATTGTAAGATTTCAGAAAATAATGCTCCACTTTAAAAGATAAAATTTTTAACTTAGTTCTATGCACAAATAAGTAGGCTATGGTTATAAAAATGTTGTCAAAAATTATGTTCATCAAAATTGTTTTCTGACTATTCTTCTTCGAGCGGTCACTTTATCTAAATTTTGCCATTTTTTTTTTCGAGCTCATGTTTACATTTCGCTATTTCTTGATTCCGCCCACTGAACTAGCCGATTTCTAAATATATTTTCAATTATTAATATTTTACTTTTAATAATTTTAAAATCATTGTTAAATTTATTTATATATATTATATTCTATATATTAACTGAAAACCATGTGATTAGCTTTGTTCCAAGCTGCTTTGGAATAGAGTTATTTAACACAAATCTTCCAAATTCTCAGCCCAAAAAAAATAAATATATTTATATATATATATAATTTAATTATTATATAAAAAAATTAAAAAGTCAATTAAAAACGCAAAAAGCTTTATATTATATATTTAGAAAAAAATATATATATAAAAATTAAATTCCCTCATTCTCTCATTCCTCCCTTAAGAGCACAAATTTGTAAATTAAAAAAGCTTCAAAAGCTTTAAATTACAGTATTATTATTTTGTAGAAAAGATTCCTCAATTGTATATTATATAAATATATTAAGAAGTCACTTAAATTAGCTGAGAATTTCGCCCAGTAGAAAATTTAAAGGAAGAAACGTAATCTATACCATTACATATATCTATATATATACATGCAAGTATGTATATAAATATATATACATCCATACACCAAAGTACCCACTACACGTAATACACACCCAAATTGTTGAACCTCTTACGTTGTGCCAAAGGGCACGTTTGTGGAGACTCATGTCAATTAGTGTTAATATTATTATTATTATTATTATTAGTACATATTATACATAATAAATTGCAAATATTATAAATTGATATTTTATTTTGTTAAAATACCTGTAAGTGCTGACGTTCTGTAACTGCCCATCCAAGTTTTCTACATGTGATTATTTCATTGTATTTTTTTTTTTATTTAATTTTCTTCAATCTCTCAACAGAGATTATAACTCCACCAACAGAGAAACGGAGGAGACATTGGCAATGTTTGAAAATTTTCACGGCAAGTGGGATTTGAACCCGAGTTTGGTAGCAAGTCTAGATTCGTACTCCATCGCAAATTCGATTAGCCACGAGCCTCCTCAATATTCATAATATTCATAAAGGAAATCTTTAGTGGAAATTTTCTAGGTTTCAGTCAATAACTTGAGTCAATAAAATGTTAAAAAAAAATTAACTATACTGCCCTATAGACAAAGGGGCTCCCATTTGATTACCACGAGATATCCAAACTAAGATTCGCATTTTTTTCTCTACTTTGGAAAAGAATTTCGGGGGGGGGGGGGGGGTCGGATTATCCGAGAGATGATCCCACCCCTCACCTTCGCCTCCCAAAAATAATAATAATTAAATACAAATAAGCTCTAGTTATAGTTTTTTGAATATATCACTCTTCACTTCTTAAGTGAAATATTTTTTATGGCAATATTTAAAACAAATTCTTTTTTTTATTAGGAATTTAGAGTTGAAGCTCAAAGAGTTCTGACCCTGAGAGATTTATTTCCTTATCTTATCTCTGTCTACTACCCTTGTAACTTATGTAGTGTACAAATTTATTATTTAAACATCCCGGGAACTTTTTTCTATAATGGCGGCGAATCCCATCAACCAATAGGAAACAAGACCACGCGAATCACGTGACTATTTTTCCCGCTATTTATGTTGTTTTCGCGCCTATGACAGAAGCAACAGTTGATCTGGAGTTGAATAATTTTTAATAATTCTTATTTTCTCTATTAAAAAAAAAAAAATCAATTATGGCACATCATAGGGATTATGTTAAAGACGCAGGTAAATCTAATATTTTAATTATAATCTTAAAATATTGAATAATATTCTAACTTATATTCATTTTAACAGAAAAATTTCGAACATTTCTCACCGAATATTTTCATGTGGATGACGATGGGAATAAGCACTTGAAATATTCAAAACAATTGACAAAATTAGCTCATCGTGAACAAGTATCTCTTGAGATTGACTTAGATGACCTGAAAGCATTTGATTCTGATCTCGTTGAAGCCGTGCAAAGGAATGCCAGACGATACACCAATATTGTAACAAAAGTTGTTTTTGACCTTTTGCCGGACTATAAAGAAATTGATGTAATTATACCATAATTTAATTTTATAAAGAATTTGAATTTTAATATTATATCTTTTTATAGCAACAAAATAAGGACGCTTTGGATGTTTTCATTCAACATCGGTTAATGATCCAGCAACGACTTCGACAACCACAAGAGCCAAGACCTCCACAAAATCAATATCCAGAAGAACTTATTCGTAGATTGTAAGTTTAATTTATTTTTTGATTAACTCCATTTTTGTGTGTTCTTCACTGTAGTGCAAGTAAAAAAATTTTTTTTTTTAGCCTTTAGGCTATCGATTTAATCATTATTGTACATAGTGAATTCACAAAACCAATCTCCAGAAAAAAAATTGTTTTACAATATTTGTATCATTCAATTAGGATAAGCTTTCAGTTTCGTTCCTTTATTTCGAGTTAACTAATTTTCAAAAATTAGTACTAGAGTTGAATTAAAAGACTAAGTAGGGACCTAATTGAATGATACAAATATTAGAAAGCAATTTTATATCTAAGCAAGGATGTGCCAATTAGAAATCGTTCAAACATTCTAATCAACATAATATTAGTATATTGTTCTATATTTTGTTTTTCAAAACAATTTTTTTTAATCCCCACCGCGAATTCAAGACAAGATTTTATTTTAAATTTAAAAAATACTAATTATCTTCCAGCATTTTCCCACCCCAAAAAAAACTATTTCTTAAAACAGAATTTAAATTATATTACCTTAGCACAATTAAAGTACACCATATATAAATGTTACCCAAGATTTTCTTGTAATATTACATGTTTTTTCTCTTTTTTCTATTTAATAGGTAGAAATATTATAATGTATATGTTTATGTATATATATTATGTATATAATTAGAAGAAAGGGACGAGAGTCTTCCCCTTCTTCTAATTAAATATCCATAGTAATTCGACTCCAGAAATTTTATATGTATATTATATTTATATTTGTAATTTAACTTGATTTTATTGATTAATTTATTTTTTCAGCGAGGTGGCTTTTAGAGATATATCATCAAATAAGGCTTTGAAAATTCGTGAGTTATCCGCTTTCACAATAGGCCAATTAATTACTGTGCGAGGAATTGTAACCAGATCGACTGAGGTGAAGCCGATGATAAATGTTGCCACATACACTTGTGATCAATGCGGATCGGAAACATATCAACCTGTAAGAATTTTTATTAAATGAAATAATTTATTAAGGATAATAAATGAACTCTTTGACAATAAGTAATCAATGATTTTATAAATAATGCGATTGGGGAATAAGCACCACAATTTTATCGCTCCATCTGACGTTCTTTATTTAGCAAATATTTCGTCGCATATAACAAACAGCGAGGATGTAAATAGGTGGGCTTGGTCCTAAATTATTTATTTTAAATGTCTTAGGGATGTTTTTTGAGGTGCCTTCTTTAAGCTGATGGCCGCTCTGTGTCCAATGCAGAAATTTTGGACCAAGCCCACCTATTACATCCTCGGGGCACTGAAGATGATGCTTGTTATATGCTTCGAAATATTTGCTAAATAAAGGACGTCAGGTGGAGCGTTAAAATTGCTGGTTCTTATTCTCCAACCCCATTACTCTTCTCATCCCAGCCTATATAATCTGCATTTTATAAATATTTTCTATTTTAGGTCAATTCTTTAAGTTTTATGCCAGTATTGGCCTGCCCAAGTGAAGATTGTCGAGTGAACAAAGCAAATGGACGTCTGTATATGCAAACCAGAGGCTCAAAATTCATAAAATTCCAAGAGTTAAAAATTCAAGAAATTGTATGTACTCCTGACTAAATATGCATTTTTTTTTTTAAATAAAATATTAATTTATTTTATATATTTTCAGTCTGATCAAGTGCCAATAGGTGATATTCCACGGTACCTTTCAGTGATTTGTCGAGGAGAGACATGTCGTCAAGCCCAACCTGGAGATCATGTTCTCGTCACTGGTATCTATTTGCCTTTAATTCGTGAGGGCTTCAAACAAATGATGGCAGGACTTACAAGTGAAACCTTCCTTGAAGCACATGTAAGAAGAATACTAAATTTAAAGCAACAAAATTCATAGATATATCTTGTAGACCCAAATTCCCGTGCCCTGAGATTGAAAATTGCTATGCCACCCTCACAGAAAATATATGTAATAATTGCTCGAGGTTCAATAAACCTCGCATAAAAAGACGTTTCGGTCTGAATTTATTTGACCATCTTCAATTATTGGAAATTAATCACATAGGTATCGCAAAGCGCACATGTGATTGAACCAGGATATCAAAAATAAAATTTATTTGTTTCATACAAAATTATATGATTCCCAAGAGCAGAAATAAAAAAATGTCTCTGATCTTGGGCTTTGATTTCCACTAACTGAAGATGGCCAAATAAATTCAGACCGAAACGTCTTTTTCTGTGAGTTTTATTGAACCTCAAGAATTTCAATTTGGCTGATATCTCCATCACAACTTCAAGCAATGAAAATATACTGTATATATGATTTTTTTCATATAGCACTCAAATAGGAAACTGTAAAAAAAGGGTTGAATTTTTTATCGAACCTAATTTTTGAGATTCTTATAACTTTATTATTATTATTATTATTAAATACAAAAAAATGCTGAGAACTTTACAGTTCTATGAAGCCTAAAAATTTACAAATTATTGTGAACACATGTGGTTTGATTAAGTGAGATTATGATGCATAATTAAATCTAGTTTATTTTTAAATATATTGATATGATATCACTTGGTAAATTGTTACAAATTTCAAAGATTCTTTTGGTGATGTAATAATGCCTATGCTTGGTTTTCAATTTTTCTTTCTTGAGTTTATATTTATTATCACGGAGACGGTTATCGCTTTCCCTTTTTTACTTTCTCTTACCTATGTATATATGTAATATATATATAGGGAGAAAGTATTGGTTTCATGTCAAAAATTCGATGTCGAGATTTTGATGGATCTTCACGTTTTGAGGTCCCCTGAATCCAAAAAGTGGTTTTCGCGACATGGTCTGTCTGTGTGTGGGTGGGTGGGTGGGTGGGTGGGTGTGTGTCAAATTTTAAGCATGAAGGAATTGAGCTATGAGGCTGAAATTTTATATTTAAGTTAAACACCCCCGGGACCGGAAAAATAAGCTTTTAATCAAAATCGGCCAAAGAGTACTAGTACTTTACTGATGTACTTTTTCAGTTTTTTTCGATTTTCTCAAAATTCGCTCTAACGATTTTGATTAAAATTCAAAAATCAATTATTTTTTAGATGCTCTTTCAAATGTATATTCTCGTTTTGCCCACAAAATTGTTTGAAGCACACTTTACTCTTGTGCTTCATAGGAAAGATAGGAGAAATGGTTGCCATGGTAACAAAATATAAATATTTTCCCATACTTATAAATTTTACATCTGAATTCAAATATTCCCTACTGCCGGGAACTAAATACATGTCGACACAAAAAATCTGGTGTGACAAGCACAGTGCACAACTTTCGATTACCGAAGGTAAGAGAAAGTTGTGTGCTGTGCGCCAGTCACACCAGATTTTTTCTATACTGTTCAGAAATTTTTTTTACAAAATCTCGCTTACTATTTTTCTATTTCTATAACAACAATTTAATCAATTATTATAATATAAAAAAATAAAAATTTCGAAGAGTTAGTGAAATCTCTAGATATTTTCTTTCAAAGTAATTACTTCCCACTCTACATGTAGAAGTGTAAATTGTAACATGAAATGTAATATTTTTTTTTTTTTAGCATATTGTAAAATGCAATAAAACTGACGATGAATCTAACGAAGATACTCCATTAAGCGAAGCGGAAGTGAATCAATTAATTGAAAATGAAACAAATTTCTATGAAAAATTTGCTTCTTCAATTGCTCCTGAAATTTATGGCCATGATGATATTAAAAAAGCTCTTTTGCTTTTACTCATTGGCGGAGTTGATAAGGATATCGACGGAATGAAAATCCGAGGTAATTTAAACAATATTTTGATAAAATTCATATTTATTAAGCAAAAATTGTCTCTTCATAGTCAAGAAATTTTTTTTTACATATGTGAATTAATAAATATTAGTTATATATTTTCAAAACTTTTCCGATAGTTTTATATATATAATTAGATAAAATCCCCGGGGGATAAGCAGTTGCTTATAATCCTGAGTTGAATACAACTCGAGTTCAAATCCACCTCATGGCAATAAATTATCCAACTCTATTTGAGATGCCTCCTCCTGAGGAAGGAAGCGGGAACCCACCTCAGTATCATTCCCATGAGAGTTACTCTTCAGAGTAGCCACAACGTGTCGAGTCTGACACTAATGACTGCGAAAAATAGATAAAATTTTATATATATACAGTAGATTATATTGCATGTTCGGTCCACCTTCAGTATTTAATTATCTAATTTCTTATACAAGTAATGCTCTTTCACTGCATTGAAATCTCCCATCTTCTGATTTTTCATTTTTTTAGGTTTCAACTTTTTTTTTAAATTTAAAGTTTTTTTCTGCATCAGAGGCATTTAGCCCTCGTCCCTATTTATTCCAAAGAGTCGTATATTAATCTAAGCACTTTTTTCAAAAAGTAAATTTATTTTGTTCTCCTCTGATTGGCTAACAACAAAACTTATATGCCTAAACAGGCCATCCAGTGGCGTAGCGAGGGGGGACAAGGAGGGTCATGATGCCCCGGGCGCTACTCACAAAGGGGCGCCAAATGGTCAGCAAAACAAAAAATTGCTGGAAAATTTTTATTTTTATTATAATTGATTTCTGGAAAATATATTTTAAATGTAGTGCCAGTGTAATATAGAAAACGCACCGAAAATTTTCTAGCTGAAAGCAAAATCTCGTCGAAAAAAAAATCGCCGAAAAGAAAAACTCCCCGAAAATTTTCTCGCCCTAAGCAAAACATCTCGCCGAAAACAAACTCGACCAAAAAAATCTCGCCTAAAAAAAAATGCCCGAAAATCCGAAAAGTTCTAAAATAAAATATTTTAAAAAATTTGGTGTGACTGTCGCACAGCAGACAACTTTCCCACTAGACCAAGCCCGAGGGCCCGAGCCCTGCTTATAAATTTCTTTTCATCTTCTAATATATCGACGGAAACTATATATACGTATGTCGACACAAAAAATCTGGTAGGACAGTCACACCAGATTTTTAAAAATATTTCATTTTGGAACTTTCCAGATTTTCGGCGAGATTTTGTTTTCAGAGAGAAAATTTTCGCCAAGTTATACCGCCTCCAATATAATTTTGTATATTTTAAATATAATATTATATGTTTTTCGAATGGGGGGGGGGCGCTAAAAAGGTATTGTGCCCCGGGCGCGAGTGAAGCTCACTACGCCACTGAGGCCATCCTATTTATAATTGAGTATTATCTTAATGTCTGTTGATTACATCTTAGACATAGCATAATAACAACGATTCCTGTCTGAATTCTCCCCTTCAGTTTGCCCTAATGTTATTTTCAATTATAATTGAATCTACTGGATGTTCCACAAAGGATTGAGGCGTTTAAAAAATGAATAAATAATAAAACAAAGCGATTTTAATGTTCCATTTTCTAAAACCAGAAAGATTTAGAGAAAATTAGTTACAAAGATCAAAAGATCATCAACAGATTTTTTTTTTTAAATGTGTTGAGCCACCATTTGCTTGTAGAAATTTTTTCAGGATGTCTATTCTAAGTTTTCGACCTCTAGGGTGGGTAGGGGGGACCTAAAAAATTTAGAACTTTTTTCACTTTTTATTTTATTCTGTATCTCTTAAACTAAGTATATTTTGGGCACCATAGTGCAATACAAAGTTGTAGAGCATAAAAATAAAAATTTGCTAAAATTTGGTTGATAAAACGAATTTTTTTTTTATTTAAATAAGTCTTTTTCGGCTTCGATGGCCATTTAGACCTCGTTCCTATTTATTTAAATTGAGTTGTAGCAAATTCAATCGAAATAAATTTTGTCGCCTGAGACGGGATGCGAATCCGCGACCATTGGTACAAAAGGCCAGCACGCTAACCCCTACACCAAGGCCCGAGGGCATAAAACTAATTTGAAAACCCAGCCGAGAATCGGCCGATCAAAGTTTAACAAAGTTTTTTGAATTATAAAACAAATAGAAAATTTGAGCGGCCGTATCATCGATTAATATTGAATCTACAAATTCGTTTTATCAACCAAACTTTAGCAAATTTACTCTACAACTTTGTATTGTACTATGATGCACAAAATATACTTAGTTTACTAGATATAAGTGAAAAAACTGAAAAAATTTCAAAATTTTTTAGGTTTTTGCACCCCCCCCCCCCCCCCAAATTAGCACAGGGTCCTCTAGGTCGAAAACTTAGGATAGACATTCTAAATTTCTACGAGCAAATGGTGGCTCAATACATTATTAACAAATATTGTCTAAATGTTCGGTGTTATTATTTTGTCTATCCCCTGTATACCGCTATAAATAAAGGAATAAAATTCTCTGGTTTCCCAAGTAGAAGGCAGCAAACGTTACATTTCTACCACTTTATTTTTTATTTATTTATTTTTTTTAATTAATGTATCTGTTCTTTTTGGGATATCTTGCATTTATCTAAGTGCCACTCTATTGAAAAAGCTGCTCACCATAGCTATAGGCCTGAATTAACCATAAAGAGAGAAGGATATTTTATAATTTCAATGTGTTCCTTTAGGTAACATCAACATGTGCTTAATGGGCGACCCAGGAGTTGCTAAATCACAGCTACTCTCGTTCATTGACCGACTAGCTCCGAGAAGCCAATATACCACAGGTCGAGGCTCATCGGGCGTCGGTCTCACAGCCGCAGTAATGAAAGATCCATTCACGGGAGAAATGATTCTCGAAGCCGGTGCCCTCGTACTCGCTGACCGTGGAATTTGTTGTATTGACGAATTCGATAAAATGATGGACCAGGATCGTACTGCCATCCATGAAGTAATGGAACAACAGACAATCTCTATAGCCAAGGCAGGAATCTTGACCACACTTAACGCTCGGGTGAGCATTCTAGCCGCCGCCAATCCTGCTTTTGGCCGTTACAATCCGAAAAGATCAATTGAACAGAACATCCAGCTTCCTGCCGCTCTGCTCTCGCGTTTTGATATCCTCTGGTTGATCCAAGACCGACCTGAACGCGAAAATGATCTACGTCTTGCCAACCATGTAACCTATGTGCATCAGAACTGCCGAGAACCTCCCTCCAGGGTGCAGCCTCTAGACATGCTCACGATGCGCCGCTACATCGCCCTCTGTAAGAAGATAAAGCCCTACATCCCGGAAGATCTCACTGATTTCATTATTAGTAAGCATTTATTTATATTTTATTACATTTTTGAACATTTTTAATGATTCAAAATATTAAAAAATTTTTTTTATTAAACTATAATTTTCATTTAATTTTTCAGATGCTTACGTTGATATTCGTCGTAAAGCAAGGAACAGCAAAGACATGACTTTTTCATCAGCTCGTAATCTTCTGGGAATTCTTCGACTTACAACAGCATTAGTAAACTTAATTATTCTATTTATTATCAAGCACTTTAATATACTTATTATTTATATATCTATATATATTTTAGGCACGATTACGTTTAAAAGAGAATTGTGTGAAAAATGATGTGATTGAAGCTATGGAATTGATGGAAGCTTCGAAAATGTCGATCAATCTATCAACAGACCAAGCACCAAGGTATCTCAATATTTTTAAATAAATTTTAACAATAAGAGAGGGCAGCCAGCATTATAGTATTGAAACATTTGTCCCATGATCAAAAATCAATGAGCCGTTTATAAGCTACCGTATTAAGCATTGAATAATTTTTTTATTTTCAAGCATGATTTGTATATTAAATTCACTAAGTGACATCTCTACAATAGAATTTTGGAGTTTAGACTTTCACATCATTAGTAAAAAGAATTTCATTTTCGATTTAACTCTGGTTTATTTGTAAAAATTACAACGTTTAGGTCACTCATTCTGTGGCCTTCTTCAGGTACAATTCCGCTAAGATTATAAAGGTTCAATTAAGGTGTGGTGGCTGTGATGATAATTCAGAGAGGATGGGAGGCGCAAGGGAAATAATTCTAATGCTACAATTTTCCGAGTGTACAAATGGCAGGGACGTCACCTGCCCTTTGTACACTCCGGAAAATTGTTGTAGCATTCAGAATTATTTCCTTTTGGCTGCCTCTGCCCTTCCTCTCTGGATTATAAAGGTTGTTACATCTGTGACAATCTCAATTGAAATAGATCTCTACAATAGACTTAATTTTTGTTATTTCTCTAACTAGTCTGATGGTGGCGTGATGGTTATCTTAAATAACCCCGAAACGTCCGAAATGTAATTTTTTAATATAGTAAAGACACATCTCCTAACCGGATTTCCTACCTGCTAAAGATATAATTGAAAAAGAAGTCAGTTTTTGGAGGAAGTTTCTAGTAGAACTTAGACAAAGTCGTTAGAAGGCCTGCTTAGAGGATTTTTTTTTATTTCATTTGTGGGATTTTGAATGAAATTTGCCAATTGATTCTCAACTTTAACTAACCTCAGGACTTTTTTTATTATCGTGGTTTAAATTTAAATATAAAATATGCGTATATCAGTGAAATAGCTAGAGATCAACGGACCATGTACAGTGAGGGACAATATAAAGTCCCACCCATGCGTTTTCTACTTGTGATTATTTCATTGTTTTTAAAAAAATATTATATATTTTTTAATGGAAACTTTCATGGTTCATACCTAGAAAATTTCCAATAAAGATTTTCATTATCTTTTATAAAAACAATGAAATAATCACAGGTAGAAAACGCATGGATGGGACTTAATATTGTCCCTCACTGTACCATTTACTGCCAAGTGAACTGCCCCCTCCATCTCTCAAGGGAATTATCAAATCAACACATGGGCGTAGTCAGACATCTTGTTAGGGGGGGGGGCAACCATTCGTTAGGATGAGAGGGGGGGTATAGATTATTAATTATTTATTAAATATAATTATAATTTCCTTATATAAGCTCATTTGAAAAAAAATTCCCAATTGTAAAATTATATATTTGTTTTTAATAGATAAACCAAGCTACGCCCATAAATCAACATATAAAAATAAAGAACAAAATTTTTATTTTTTAATAAAATAAAATCTAGCCCAATGTATGAATTGATGCTGGTTGCAGAGGTTGTGATTCCGGGATGAAGATACAAATATAAAAAATAAAAATAAATTGCACTTTTTATAAAGTAAAATTTTTAATAAGTTTAATAATTTTTTTTTTTTTTTTCAGACACGTAAAAACGATTGATCGTATTTATGGATTGATTCGCGAGATGGCCGAGAATCAGAAGACAATCAACCAACAGAAAATCATGGATAGTTGCCTTGCCAAAGGATTTACGCACGATCAAATTCGTGAATGTCTTGAAGAGTATGAACGCCTCAATGTCTGGTGCCTCTTTAGAGATAAGATCACCTTTGTTTAATTTATATTTTTATTCTCATTTTCTTTGTTTCATCACTTATTCAATATTTTTATATAAAAATAAAAAAAAAATAATTATTTTTTCTCACTTTTATTTTTGTTTTATTTGAGTTTGATGAATTTTCACAACTCAAGCATTTTTTGTGATTTGTGATTTATTTATTTCTTAATAAGAAAAATGATGTTCCATCGACAAAGCAGGTAACACAAGGGTGGTGAGGGGAGATAATCACCCCCCACTCCCTTCTTTTATATCTGTAAAATACATCAAACAATCACCATTATAGGAAACAAAGTGCGGCGTAAAACATATATAAGAAACGGATGATTTTGTCACTAATATTGTTGAGAAAACTCACCATATTTTCTATCTCCACTCATTGTAAATTCTCAATCTAGAAATTCATTTTCTGAATTGAGGAGATTTTAAAACAGAAAAGTTTCTTTTAAACTCGAGATAGTGCTGCGGCGTGCGTGCTGCTGTTGTTTTCGCTGCTACTAGCTGGTTTTTGGTGTCGTGGACGATTGGGGATTGGTATAATAGAAAGATGATTGGAATTAATATAACGATGAAATACAAGAATGAAGATAACTTGATTATTTTTGCCATACACCTGCAATAAGAAAAAACTTCCAATATATTATTATACTCATTCTTACGTCTCCTGAATTCATCGTTGAAATACAAGATAATGGAAAGCTGATATAGATAAGCAAAGGATGAGTCACGAGCAAGTGCCCAGTGATGTATCCTAGGGCGAGTCAGGAGCAAATGTTGATGTTGAGCTCTTTTTCTGGAGCTTATATAGGCTTAAAACTACGTCACCCTATATCGCCTTACTGCACCTGCAGACTGACTTGGCAAAAGATCTTTTATTTCTGCTAAATTGCAGGTTAAAGTCTTTGGGATCAGAATTAATTTCTCTTTCTCAGACGGGTCATATTAATTTCATATTTATTTCCAAAAGGGCCTTGCATCGGCAAGAAATCAATATATGATCTTTTTGTTATGATTACTTTGTTGACATCAGCATATTTTTTGTATTATTTGTGCACGTGTGCTTATGATTCACCCGTCCTTGTATTAAATACTATCTTTAATTATAAATAAATCTTATAGATTAAAAAATTTAATTCTTTTTCGGGTCATAACAAAGTGTGGTAACTTCTCTCTGCCAAAGCTTACAATATTATTATTAATAATAGTTATACATGTAGCTTATAATAATTAGAAGGGAATCAATCGGCAGGAGGGGAAAAGGCTATATTTATTGAGGACCTCAATTTTCCCTTCATTGGGCCAAATCTTATAAAATTTAGAAGTTTGTCTCAAGCATTTTCATTCTTTAGTATCAGAAGTCAATGCTCTAGCAAGTTTATTTATTACTACTAGCAGGGGCGTATATAAAATAATTTTTACGGAGGGGGGAAAATTTTCTCGCAGGGTGGAAAACTTTGGTTCCGCAAAAGAGGAAATGTTCCGCGAGGTGGCAAAAATATTGTGTCAAATTTTTTTTCGCAGGGCAGAAAACTTTGGTTCCGCAAAAGAAAATTTTTCGCAGAAAAATTTTTAGTTCAGCCCCCCCCCCCCCCCCCCCCGAAAAAAGTTTCTATATACGCCCCTGATTACTAGTATGACCAGAGGCGTACCGAGGCAGTTGGGGCCTGGGGCGGCACTAGAAGAGGGGGGCCCTATATTGAATTTTTTTTTGGGGGGTTGCTCATCTTTAAATATCCTTCACCTCCATACACAAAAATATTTTTAAAATACCGTATATCCCTGAACCCCAAGGGCGTTTACGTTTACGTTTTTACTTGAGCCCTGAGGGCCCCGGGGCCTCTCAAAGAGAAATTTTCATTAAATTTTATTTTTTTTTTTTTTTTCTAAATTTTTACGTTTTTACTTGAGCCCTGAGGGCCCCGGGGCCTCTCAAAGAGAAATTTTCATTAAATTTTGTTGTTTTTTTTCTAAATTTTTACGTTTTTACTTGAGCCCTGAGGGCCCCGGGGCCTCTCAAAGAGAAATTTTCATTAAATTTTTTTTTTTTTTTTTTCTAAATTTTTACGTTTTTACTTGAGCCCTGAGGGCCCCGGGGCCTCCTCAAAGAGAAATTTTCATTAAATTTTGTTGTTTTTTTTCTAAATTTTTCCCTTTTTACTTGAGCCCTGGGAGGGCCCCGGGGCCTCTCAAAGGGAAATTTTCATTGAATTTTGTTTTTTTTTTTTTCTAAATTTTTACGTTTTTACTTGAGCCCTGAGGGCCCCGGGGCCTCTCGAAGGGAAATTTTCATTAAATTTTGTTTTTTTTTCTAAATTTTTACGTTTTTATTTGAGCCCTGAGGGCCCCGGGGCCTCTCGGAAGGGGGGGAAATTTTCATTGAATTTTGTTTTTTTTTTTCTAAATTTTTACTTTTTTACTTGAGCCCTGAGGGCCCCAGGGCCTCTCAACGGGAAAATTTTCATTCAATTTTGTTTTTTTTTTTCTAAATTTTTTCGTTTTACTTTGAGCCCTGAGGGCCC
>JAKCPI010011203.1:0-17364 GCA_023213315.1 Euborellia annulipes | reverse complement strand
TTCCTTAAACTGAATTTGGCCCTAATTTTACTCGATTTGAGATATCAAAACTAATCAGTAAACTCGAAGTTTACTTTATAAAATATCAATATTTTGATAAAACAAAAGTATTAATATAAAATAAATCTTTATTAACGGAATTTCTGTTTCATTATCAAATTCGGTTCCTCACATATATTGTATTGCATTTTCATAGGGACCTGATGGTCCGCAAAAGAACCCGAAACTGATTATGAATCCAGTCGTTTGAACCTGAAATTCTGTCAAAGATTTATTTTATGAGCACCCAACCTTAAGAACTTCCAATTCCTATTATTTGCTTCGGTCTCCCTCGTTCAAAAATGATTTTCCTTTTACTTTCTCTTACCTATATGTATGTTAATATACTGTATATAGAGAAAAATTATTGGAAAAAGAAATAAATAACCGAGTGTTTTATTTGTGTATTTTAATTTATTTCGTTATTACTAATCTAAAGTCTAACTGAAAAATAAATCAATATTAAAGAGTATTAGAAAGTACACGCGCCTGGTGGGTCACTGTGAGAAATTACTTAAAGCATACAAAAATTCGATTGTGTCTTATGTATATAGATGCTATTTTTCTCTCAGTGACTTGATTCATACGATTTTGTCCCTTCCATATATAGAATGGCTTCTCAAGCATTTTATGAGTTTATTAAACGCTCCACAATCATATAATTTGAAGCACTGAGGATGGTTTGCGTTAGGCTTACCGAAATATCTGCGAATAAATTATTTTAACGTGGAAAGCATCCGCTGGTTTTTTCTTTCTCCATAACCTTAAATCAATATTAAAATAAAAAAAACTATAATACAGTAAATATATTCTCGTTTCAATTCAAATTTCCAATCGAATCAGAACTGATGTTCTGTTAATAAGACGGGAGTAAGTACAGTTAATAACTCAATTGAAGAGGTCGGGCGTAGATATTGCTAACCCACAAATATATAGTTCTGAGATATTTCAATTTTAAACTTTCGAAACAAACAAAATACCAATAGAAAGTTTTTTGTTTGCTGTTGTCGGAGCACTTTAAGGTCTCTAAAAGTCGTTAGAACACGATTGACTACGAGTTACTCGAACAGCTAATTAATTAAGGGTAGAAAATTAATTATTTTTCAACACAATGATTACTAATTTAATTAACTATAAAATATCGTGCGGATTTTTTAAAAATATCTTTTATTTAATGCGATTAACCTAAAAAAAAAAAATTATTTTTTCGAAAATCAAAAAAAGGGCTTCTATAAGTTGTAGATATTTTAAATAGCTTTAATTTAAAAAAAAAATTGAGGTCGATAGCTTCAAAATTGTGGCCGCTGGAAACTCCCAAAATTAGCACCCCTAGACGCGCACCTTAATGATAATATCACACTGAGAAACAAATAGTTCAGACCTTTGCACAATTGATGATGCTGAAAAGTCGGGTTTGTCATAAAACTATCTGCAGCCGACCCCCCTCAATTCACACATGTTTTTCTTATACAAGACAAACTCCATTTGTTGAAATTTACTGTATTGCTTGACATAAACTTGCAGAGACACCTAGTATTAATTTTACTTACATATTCCCAAATAATCGCAAATTTGAACTATGAAGAACATACCGCATTTCGTATAAATTGTCAATTGGCACAGAGAAAGTCCCGTCCCGTGGACTGATGGAGATGGATGGATGCGTGTGATGGATCACGAGCGCAGCGCTGCGTAGCCAACGACAGATGCCCCGCTCGTTAGGGCTTTAATCATATGCCGAATTTATTAGGGGCGCTAGCCACCCATATTGGTCGCATTACGTGTCAAACATGCACAAAGGGTTCACTGTCGGATCAATGGACGGCTTCATAACCTCGCTCTCTCCTCTCTCTCTCTCTTTCTCTATTATCAATGCATATATGAATATGATTATTCTTTTAGAAATTGAATTGCTTGCCGTTTGAAACTTTATTCCGCCTACCATTTATTAGATTACATATGTTTAAGTGAAACGAAAGAATTAAACAATTTAGGGGTCTGGTAATTTGATAAATGTTTGTCTCATTTTCATAATTCATATGCCAGGTTTATAAATAATAAAGTTTATAAGTTTTTGATTCCCACACATATGTTCATATACAACTTTATTATCGTCTAAAATTACTTCAAGTTGTTTTGAATTTCGAATATTTCCCATATTAAAGAAATTTATTTTATTTGAAGAGTTATCCTTGAAATATTTTTTGTCTGAATAATTTTAAAAAATAGTGAGTTCAAGGTTTTAAAACGCCCAGGGACAAATAAACTTAATTAGAATTGTAAGGGGTTGAGTTTTTCTTTAATTTTATTGTAAAAATATATGTTATTATTTAATGCTTTTATTTAACTTACTCTTTCAAGGTCACCAACTTTATGGCTTTGTTAGGGACACTTCCCCGATGAGCTAGAGGTGTGAAATTTTGATATTTAAGAGTCATTTTTGATGACGCAAATTGTGAGTTTGGGTTTACCAAAATGGACCAAACTAATGTGGTACTTTATTTGAAACCCTTCGTGAATTAATGTAATTTCAAAACACTTCCCGATGGGCTAGAGGTGATGAAAATGTAATAACTCTTAAGAAGTCATTTTTTGATGACGCCACTATATGGTGGTTTTGATCAAAATAGACCAAACTAATGTGGTACTTTATTTGAAACCCTTCGCGAATTAATGTAATTTCAAAAGACTTCCTGATGGGCTAGAGGTGTGAAATGTAATATTTTTTAAGGGTAATTTTTGATGACGCCACTATATGGTGGTTTTGATCAAAATAGACCAAACTTATGTGGTACTTTATTTAAAACCCTTCGCAAATTAATGTAATTTCAAAAGACTTCCCGATGGGCTAGAGGTGTGAAATGTAATACTTTAAAAGTCATTTTTGATGACGCCACTATATGGTGGTTTTGATCAAAATAGACCAAACTAATGTGGTACTTTATTTGAAACCCTTCGCGAATTAATGTAATTTCAAAAGACTTCCCGATGGGCTAGAGGTGTGAAATGTAATACTTAAAAGTCATTTTTGATGACGCCACTATATGGTGGTTTTGATCAAAATAGACCAAACTAATGTGGTACTTTATTTGAAACCCCTTTCGCAAATTAATGTAATTTCAAAAGACTTCCCGATGGGCTAGAGGTGTGAAATGTAATACTTAAGAGTCATTTTTGATGACGCCACTATATGGTGGTTTTGATCAAAATAGACCAAACTAATGTGGTACTTTATTTGAAGCCTCACGCAAATAAGGCCCTATTAACTATAGTTTTGAATTTTGATATTTACGAGTCATTTTTTTATGATAATGAATAATTTTTCAATTGAACCAAATCAATACAGGCCAAACTAATGTGGTACTTTATCATATTTGATGATTTTTGATAAGACTAAAAGACTAAAAAGCTTAAAATAAAAAAAAAATAAAAAAAGATTTAAAAAAATGCTTTTATTTAAATTGAACTCAAAAAGAGAGAAATAAGAAAGAAATAATTTAATTAATTTTTGTTCAAAATTTTTTAATATTTATGACTTAAAAATAAAAGGTGGGGCGAGCCTCGGAATCACTTCGAAGAGCCCCACGCTTTATTTTAAGTCATAAATATTAAAAAAATTTTAACAAGAACAATTAAATTATTTCTTTCTCTCTTTTTAGTTCAATTTAAATAAAAGCATTTTTTTTTTTAAATCTTTTTTTTTATTTTATTTATTTAATAAGGATACCGGATGGCAGCCAGAAAATAAAATCAATTTCTATCAGATTTTCTTTATTTGATCGTCGACGTTTCGTCGCGTCCTTCCTCAGGACAATCAATAATCAAGAAAAAAAATACAGATGGACGGACGTATTGATACTTAACGAAAACTGAAATCGTGCATGGAATAGACCTGATACAATTTCAAGAGTTGAAATACTGAATGTATTTGATGGCATTGTTTTAGGCCTCTTGTAATTATACAGAAAGCTATCGGTAATTAAGAGCGAATAAAATTCAATTTTTCTGTTTCACAATTAGCCGCTCGACTTCTTCTTTTTTTCGATTTCGAATTTTAGCCCTTAGATTCTTCTTTAAGACTCACTAAAATTTTTTCTTTAATATCATTTTTATTCTCTCTTATCTATATCGTCGATCCAGTTTAACTCAAAAAAAATGCAATTTAGAGTTTTTTGCCCAAATTATCTTCAAATTGCCTCTACTATCTTTGTTCAAGTCCTTTTCTTAAACAACTTATTGTTAGTGGAGTACCCCGAGATTGAGCGCGAGTAAGTGAGCCAGTCTTCTTGAATTTGTAGACTTTAATCGGCTCTCCTGAAAAATCGCTTTTTTGAGTTGGACCAGTCTTGAACTTGACCGATGATATGTATGAATATTATGGAAAGTATTGGATTCATTTAATTGAAGTGATTTTGTTGGAAATACATGTTTTGAGGCCCCCTGAGTCCAAAAGAGTAGCTCCCGTAAAATGGTCTGTTTGTATGTGTGCCTGTGAATAAAATATGAGATCTCTCAAGAACAAAAAGAGCTAGGAGGTTGAAATTCTATATTCAAGTTAGGCACCCCCTGAGGCCTGAAAATAAACTTTTAACCAAATCGTTCAAAAAGTACTAGTACTTTTCTGATGTTCCAATATTCGTCCTACCAATACATTTAGCATGTAAAAGAAATGTATTGAAGTATTTTCTTTATAGGCCCGGATATCTTGATTGTTTTTCTTCTCTACAGGTGTGAACCTGAACCTCTCCATTAGTCTCTCTTAAATTTAATTCTATAATCGTTACAAACCATTTATGAATATTATTTTAAAAAAAATGTTTGACAAAAATCCATTTTTTTTTTTTTTTTAATAATTAAAATTTCCATCAAATGGTAAAACCTTTTAGCGAAAAAAAATATCAAGATTAAATTTTCACTTGAATGTGCTAAATGGACAATCTCTCTGATTCGGATGGATAATTCCATCTATCCCGTTGTCTCATATTAGGGACTACAAAAGCATTTGGCTGGGCAACTCAATTAAGCACTCGGCCGGTACGAAACGAGTAAGTGTGTAGCACACATCCACGTACACACGAATACACATGGACACACCCTGACACGCACCGTTACACTTGCAAACGTCAGCCTCGCTATTTATAGGCGATGCAAATTGTCGCCTATTGAGGGCCATCAATTGGCGACCGAGGCGTAGGAGATGTTCGACGCCCAATTAACCATTGACGAATTATCCGTTGGGTATTTATACGTACAGTCATCACCAATTATTCATCTCTCTTTCTTCACTGACACATCATAACACGTCTCTGCCAAAAATGACTTGTTCCAAAGGAGATTCAGCTAAATAATTCAAAGAGACTGAAATAAAGGAACAATTATTAATAAGTTTACAAAATTTTTATTTTCTTATGTGTCAAGTAGAGAAGATTTAAATTTAGTGCCGAGATATATTGGGAATGATAAGATTAAAATTTTATTATATATTTCCCATCAAAGTTCAAATTACCTCGTAATAAATATAATACGCCTTTTCCGGAATAATGAGCAACTTGAACAAAGAGAGTTAGTATCTCTTAAGGAAAAAATTAAAAATATCTCCAATTAATTCATTTAAAAAATCTCATAAAAACAAGCCTTGACCTTAACAAACCTATTACGTCTCATTTATATTAATAATAAAACAAAGAATATAAGTCGAAATTAAGAAATAATTAAAAGAATGAAAAAATGACTTCTTTCGGCCCAAATATTTTATTATTACTCTTTCGAAGAGTTGGAGACTAGGCATCATCTATCATTCTCAAGATATCTATGTAGATACCACTATTAAGCCTAGAGCACATTTGGGCGACGCGAAGCGACGCGACGCGACACTTGTTTTTCGCCGAAAGAAGTTTACATAGATTCCAATAGGACGGCGCACACTTGAGCGACGCGACGCTACGCGTCGCGACGCGGCGACGCCCGAATGCTCGGAAGGGCATTCAAGCGTCAAGTGTCGCTGCGCGTCGCGTCGCGTCGCCCAAGTGTGCGCCAGTTGGCGAAGCTAGGCTTCAAATCTATCGTCTTCGTGCGCGTTCGAGGATTCTCGATAATGATCGGAGCCCTTATTTCCACGTGCGGATAAGATTATAGGCCTATATAAATAGGGCTATACCATTTAATAAATAATAAAAAACAAATTTTTCGGGCACTTAGACCCCTTCCCTATTTATTTCTATTGATTGATTGATATCCAATTCAATTGATAATAAAAAACAATGAATGATATTCAAAAACACATATTATAGGAATTGTACAGGGTGCGGCAAAAAAGCCGATCTATTTTTGAGTTGTTTTTTTTAATAAAAAAACATTCACACTTTTTTTCTCATTCACACTCATACACACATTCACACACATTTGGACACCAAATGGCTTAAATAAGAGTGCCTGAACACCAAATAGATATATTAACAAATAATGAGTTTAGTCTTATATGGCCTGAGTTGCCCAAAAAACTGTGTGTATGTACAAAAGTGCCCCTCTGGGGATAACATTTTGTTAATAGTTTTGAATTTTCATATACAATCCGTCTTTGCGACAGAAAAACGTCGCCCAAGTGTGCGAGCTCACAAAAGTTTCGCTTCGCTGCGCGCCGCGTAGCGTCGCGACGCGTCGCCTAAATGTGCTCTAGGCTTTATAGTTCTAATATATGCTAATATTAACATAATTTAAGCTCGTAGAATTAATAAAAATATGTTTGAATGCTTAACTTTTGTTCATTACTGGTTCAGAATGTGAGGATTTCAATCACCACTGTGTTTCCAGCGTAACGAAAAACGCAACTCTTGCTTGAGAGTGAGGACTGGTGCACTCAATATCCCCCTCTTCGCTGCTTCGTTGAGCTGCCACTGTAGCCATCAATCGGCCCCCCACCACCTCCTCAGTGTTGCACTTTTCATTACGCTCTGATGAGTCATCACATTGACATAAGCTTAGCGGCTCAAAAAAAAAAATCATACATATATTCGCATACAGTACATAACAAGTACTCATACATGTATATTTTAGAGATATAAGCGAATTTATCACTTACACGTTTCAGGGAATAAAATATTTCTACAAATTGTTTCTTCTTCCTTTGACCCCTTTATAACAGCCAATCTATCATTCGTCTTTTTTAATTTTTCAAAAATGTAAAGATTTCATTTTTTACACCTAGAACTAGTTTATTATTATTTACTTCGATTTTATTAATAGTTATAATAATTAATTTTTTGTTTCATTTAAATTTTATTTTCCTAGTTTACGTTATAACAACTGTGAAGATAGAAACAAAGCCAGTTCTGTAATGGATATAATTTCCTGCGATAATTATTTTTTTATCATTTTAAAAATTATTTGTCTATCAGCCTCATGAAAACTAGTATAATTATTACATTAAAAGATATTTATTAAATTAAGATAATAAAATAAAAATTATTTGTATTAATAATTTTTATTTTAAAAAATTCAATTATTGCGGTTGTTGATGACGTAACAGTCAAAGGAAGATGGCGGAGATTGTCGGCTGCTCAGTGTTGTCTGTCATGAAATAATTTGATTATTCCTTTAATTAATTGATTAAACATAAATTTCGATTGAAAATATGAATTGTTAAAGTGACTTTTATATGAAATATGTTTCACATAATCAAATGTATTAAGGTAAATATGACCACTTATCAAGATTTGTTTCATGACTTAGGTTGTGTTGCCTTCTCTCACATTTCCAATGTTCATTTAGTGTTGGTTAAGAATTTAATTCTCTTAAAGTCAAGTTTTTGATACTTATTCTTCTTTTTTGTAAATATCAAAAAAATCTGATATAGCAAAATCAAGCAGATGATTGATTTGCTATTAATAGCCTATAACTTAAAAATAATATTTATACAAGAATATTTGACTCTAATATTTTTCTCTCTTATAATTTAGTGAATATTCTTTTTAATAATTAGTAGTCATTTTGTTATGAAGGAATTCCTACTATTTATCCAATTATTCTGCATTTTCTTTTAAACATAAAATATTGATATTAAGAAATACATATTTAAATTTATCTTATTATCTTATATATTTATAAAATATCTATAGATTATTTTTCATTGTGTCTAATTACTTCTGTATTTATTTATTTTAGCTATGCAGTAGCGGTGGGTGCAGTAGACCGTCTGGCGACTCATTGCGCTGCAGTAAGAGATCCTGTCGACTCAGATCCAGCTATCGCCGGGTTTCTACTTTCCGGCCTCGAGTTCCTCACTGCACTTGCTGATAGGTAAGTTCCTACGCTCTCTTTCTTACCCTACCACTTTTGGTTAATCAAATACCAACCTCTTCAAATATTAATTCGCATTCAGACCTCTTCCCAAAATTTAACATTTGATACTACGCTAAGATATGAAATAAAATTGTGTAATATATTTTTTTACGTTTTTACTTGGTTTGGAATTTTTAAAAAATTTCCTTTGCTTTAGTTACCAATCTGCTCTTATAAAATGTTTTGTTTTTTTTATACAATTATACAATTAGATTTGATTACTTGGAAATATTTTAATGAAAAACTAATAGTATAAAAATACAATATCCTTTCATGAATAAAGTACTTAAATTAATGAATGATCAATTTTATTTACACATGAAAATGTTATTTAATCGTGAACTAAATCAAGGCTAAATTTACATAGGGACAAATGAGTTCTAATCTAGAAATCAGTGTATTCGTTAATTAAGATGAGTGAGGATGATAAATTAGTCCATTTTAAGTCAATTTAAAAGAAAAATGTGTAATATCATTTCTGTTATCAGCAATTTTACCCTCGGATCAATAACCATCAACTTTTAACAAATAGAAACGGATTGGACATAATAACGGCGCAATTTAAATAACATTTCTCGGCCCTCAGAGCTTCTATTACAGCTTAAGATTATAGGCTTGGCTATTCAAGGGAAAAGGATTGTAGCCATCCATCATACGTATCCATTTATCCAACTTAAATCAACGTTTTATTTTCGTTGTACAACTAAAATGTGTTTATATTGACCTAAACAAAATATATAACAAATCGCTCCTGACGTTGGGGAAAAGATTCTAATATGTTTCTGTGATTCGTTACTTGTTAATTTTTTAATTTAAAATTATCTTTCTTATGAAGCACAAGAGTAAAGTGTGCTTCAAAAGACTTTTACTCACGATTATTAAAAAAAAAGTATGTACTTTTTCCACTTTCTCATAAACGTCCCAAACGATTTTGTTAAAATTAATAAATCTCTTATCTTTTATAATCCTATAAATGTATTGCCAAATTTTTTGAAATTTATCTTAATTTTGTCCTTTAAGTGCGTCATAATTATTGTACAGTGAGGGACAATATTAAATCCCACCCATGCGTTTTCTACTTGTGATTATTTCATTGTTTTAAAAAAAATATTATATATTTTTTAGTGGGAAATTTTCAATAAAGATTTTCATTTTCTTTTATAAAACAATGAAATAATCACAAGTAGAAAACGCATGGGTGGGAATTAATATTGTCCCTCACTGTACCTTCTTCAATTTCCTTTTTTTTTTTCTTCTTTTTGATATTCATAGAAATTACCTAATTGATATATTATCAAAAGGAAAGGAAATATGTACACACATAGCCTTACATATATTTTATCCTTTAGGAATCAATAAAAATCGATTTTTTTCGGAATAAAAAATCACAAATTAATTATGAAAATTTTTGCATTTAATAGCATTAATTATTTATTTATGAACATGGAACAATTTTATCGTCTTTATATCCCTTCTAAAATATATAGATATAGATAAATTCTACATTATTTGGGAAATTTGTTTTCCTCTAAAGATATGATTTACTCTTGACATATATTCATATACTTATTGTAAATTGCATAATTTCCTTATTAATTGAAATTTTCATTATAATTTTTCTTACTGACCTTGTTATAAGAAGATCACTGATAAGTGAAAGCCTCATTTTTGTCTATAAAAAGGATGTCCGAATTAAAAAATCATCACAAACATAATGTCTTTGAAGTTTATTCATCTCTCTCTTTATTTTATTTTGGTGACTGGCATCACCGCCACCGCATCTTATTCTTTCAACGTATGGTTCAATTCGTTGTCTTCTGAAGGATCTCATTCGTGTATATGTCCTAATGGTGGTTCCGTAGACGTGGATTTCGGTACTTCTAATATCGGAAACCCTGGTATTGGTACCTTCGGAGGATACAATTATCCTGTTCCACGTCAAGAGTTTCCATGTCCGTCAGGTCAACTGAAGAATTCTTTAGGATTATGTATAGAAAGTCCAAAAGGATATGGAAGTTTTTCTGAAGCTCCATGTAAGAAACCCCTAGTGAAAGACATCATTGGCAATTGTGTAGAACCAGTGAACACTCAAAAATAAATGCATATTTCTCCATTTTTTGTTGATTCACTTCTCACATCATCTTTTTCTGTTGTTTCTAGTATACCAAACTAACTATTTTCGTAATTATCGGTGCTCAACTTCACAATAATAGGCCTATATAAATTTTTATTTTATCAAATAAAAAATCACAAATTAATTATGAAAATTTTTGCATTTAATAGCATTAATTATTTATTTATGAACACGGAACAATTTTATCGTCTTTATACCCCTTCTGAAATAAATAAATTCTAGCTAAATATTTTTCCGAGATCTATTATTTGAATAAGATAATAGTATTCAAAATACCTCGATTCGGACTTTAACTGAGTCATAGATATATTTAACAAGACATGTGAGTGTTTTTTTATTGATGAGGCCAAACATCCCATGGCCCCCGGGAATCGAACCCAGGATCTCCGCCTTTCCGGGGCATAGGCGTGCTATCCATTGCACCAGGCCACCGGACCCTCGACCTGCACCAATAAAACTCACTTCCCCTTATATGCAGTTAGTCGCGCAAGTTACTAACTCGTAACGAAAACGTGAAAAACTTTAAAGAAAAATTTCATGGGATGTTTGGCCTCATCAATAAAAAACACTCACATGTCTTGTTAAATAAATTCTATTTGAGAAATTCGTTTTCCTCTAAAGATATGATTTACTCTTGACATATATCCATATATTTATTGTAAATTGCATAATTACCTTATTCACTGAAATCTTCATCATAATTTTTCTTACTGACCTTTTTTAAAAAGATCATTGAGAAGTGAAAGGCTCTATTTTTTCTATAAAAAGGATGCCCGAATTAAAAATCTTCACTTACACATAATGTCTTCAAAGTTTATTCATCTATCTATTTATTTTCTATTGGTGAGTGGCATTACCGCCACAGGATCTTATTCTTTCAACGTACGGTTCAATTCGTTGTCTTTACCAGGAATTCATTCGTGTATTTGTCGTAATGGTGGTTCCGTAGAAGTGGATTTCGATGCTCCTACTATCAGGAACCCTGGTGTTGGTACCTTCGGAGGATATAATTATCCAGTCCCACCTCAAGAGTTTCCATGTCCACCAGGTCAACAGAAGAATTCTTTAGGATTATGTATAGAAGAGCTTAGAGGAGGAGAGGAGGAGGAGGAGGGTTTTTCTGAAACTCCATGTAAAGAACCCCTAGTAAAAGACAACAATGGCAATTGTGTAGAATCAGTGAACATTAAAAAATAAATTTATGTTTCTCCATATCTTTGTGATTCATTTTTTACCACATTATCTTTGTCGGTTGTTTCTAGTTTACCTAACCAAGAGAAATATTGTTGAAAATATCATTGCTTAACTTCACAATAATAAATTCGTTAACTTCTTATGGACAAGATGAAACAATTTTATTGTGAAGCAGTTACACAATAAAAAAAAAGTCTAATAAAAATCAATGCAACAAACTGGCATTTATCCTTTACTATCAAATGATATCATTGTAACTACAATACATCAAATCAAAACTATAATACATACAATCGTAAGATATTAGAAAAATAATTTATTGTCAAAACTAAGATTAATTATAGACTATATGCATATATGAAAGGCGTGGCTGTCACTCCAGCTAACAAAAAAAATATATTTTTATTAATATTGAAAATAAAAAATAAAAACCGCAAAACTAAATAAGGAATTACCTTGGAAATAATAAATAAATTATATTTCGTTGGGTTGATACTGGTCGTTTTTTTTGTTTGTAAAAAAATTAAGTCACCACAAATTACCTTGCTTGAACGCATTCTCTCAGATCCTTTAATAATGTTTTAATAAGATAATATATATATATTTATTAAAACTTCAAAAGAATTTTTGGCGAAACATAATTATTAATAAATTTAAAATAAAAAGATAAATCCTTATTTATTTCGCACTTTTTATTTCCAAATATACAAAATTTCTTTGGGATATTTCGGCTGCATCACACAGCCATCTTCAGCCAAGACTAAAAATACATTAAAAGGAGCAAGGTTAAATGATAACACAGTACATTATACATTAAATGTCAATAAAAGGAAACAACAATGTACTTACAATTTAAGGTTGGAAATCGTCATATAATAAAATAAACCTCGGCTCATCAGATATCAACTTTTTGTTGGGGTACTGACAAATGTATTTTTTTTGAAAAGTTGATATCTGATGAGCCGAGGTTTATTTTATTATATGACGATTTCCAACCTTAAATTGTAAGTACATTGTTGTTTCCTTTTATTGACATTTAATGTATAATGTACTGTGTTATCATTTAACCTTGCTCCTTTTAATGTATTTTTAGTCTTGGCTGAAGATGGCTGTGTGATGCGGCCGAAATATCCCAAAGAAATTTTGTATATTTGGAAATAAAAAGTGCGAAATAAATAAGGATTTATCTTTTATTTTAAATTTATATATTATATATATATATATATATATATATATATACTAAATGCTATTAAAAAAAATATATATTTTTGTCTCATTGGCATCTTTGATCATATAGACTTGCAACGATACTCACTTACTCTAATTACGTAATATGTTATCCAGGCATTTATACTTTTTGGTATCCGAAAGATTTAAATAATCGGAATACCTGGGATTCGAACCTGCACCCTTTAACTTAAAAATTATTAATATTTACATTTGTCAACATCTCTTACCACACGGCTACAGGGAAAGGGAGGGTTAAAAAAATATTAAAATACGCCTATATATTTCTTATAAATAAACTTTAGAATCTACTCTTTTTCGGTGCATGGTTGTTATATTAAAAAAAGTATTTTCGGCTTTTACTTTCTCTTATACAAATTACAGATAATAAACATTTTTGTAATTATTTCTGTCTGTATGCATGGGAACTTGAGAACGCAATCAGTTAGATCGACAAAATTGTTAGTTCGGGTTCTTACTCTAAAATTGTACTAATAATCTGAAGTGGTGCTTACTGTTTTTTTTTTTTTTTTTTGAAAACTGAATAGCTCTTCTTATAGTCACGAATTTTTAGACTATTTGGGAGAAACTATGGAAGCTCACACCCTATTTATATTGTACACTGTTTCAATTAAAAAAAAATGTTAAAAATCAAACTAAGACGATTTGGTTATAAAAATTTATAAATAAAAGATATCTCCAGTGATATTGACCTAACCAAGTTTAATTATATACCTACCTACTGCCAAAGAATATTAAATGCTCTAAAAAAAAAAAAAAAACTTTGCTAATAACATAATTTAAAATTTTTCATAAAAAGTGAAGGCTTTTTACACTAGTTTAACCGTTTGGAATTTTATTAATGACAATCTACAAAGGAAAGGAATTTTTTAAGCATAGGTATTTTTTATACCCACATAAACTTGTTATTTTTTCCAAACCAAATTTGAAATTAATTAATGCTTTTGATATAATTTAGAATAAATAACTTTGATACACCTGATATTAAGAAGCAAAAAATTTCAAGATCACAATTTTTTAGTAAGTCCTTCAATATTAATAATATCAAGTGAAAGGTCTTTATTCAAAGGTATCTATATAAAGAAAAGAAGTGATAAATGGTTAGTTTTCTCAAGCATCATGGGTCTGAAGCTCGTTCTTATTACTCTCTGCGTCTTTCTGCTGGCTGTACACGTAATTGCAGCTGCTGAAGAAGATACCAAAGGAGAAGATGTTACTCGAGTCCGCAGAGGATATGGAGCCATTGCTTATCCTGGATTTGTGAGATCTTCATTTGGAATTTCAAGTATTCCGGGACCATTTAATTATCCTCCATGTGCGTATCCTCTTATAAGAGTTGGTGGATTATGTGTGAATCCTGTCCAAATCTATTATTGATACGATTGTGATATAAAAAAAATAAAATTATTAATGTATATTCCGCATATTTCCGTTACGCCTGCTGAAGATACTCTTCAAAGAACGCCGATTAATTCATGCATATTTTTGTAGCCATTATTTAATTGATCTTGAAATTTATATTAATAAAAAAATTTCTTATTGTGTACTTAATGCTTTTCTTTTTAATATCCGTATTTTAAAATTTTTTTATATTAGTTGCCTGTGAATTATTTTTCCCTCGCTCCACTTTCGTTCCAAACTATAACATCAAGCTCTCCCCACATTTTTTTTCTTAGTCTACATGTAGAGTGAAAATCAAAATCTCAATCATTCCATACTTTTATATTTTTTTTTAGAATTATGAAACAATCAGAACGCTATATATTCCCAATTCATCACTTAGCCCGTGGCCGAGAGTTGAGAGATGTTGAAAATGTTAATACTAGTAGTCTAGTTTTTTTTTTTTTTTTTTTTTTTTAATTTTGCCTTCCCGGCTGAGGCCATTTAGAAGTAAATATATATATATTTATGTATTATTTTGTTTATTTATTTAACTTATGTACCAATGGCTACATGGGGACGTTCCACATGATGATCCCTCGGGGTCGCCAATGCGAGGTTTTTCCGCTATTTGCTTATTCGCAACGCATGTGTTGACTGTTGTTCTTCTTCGTTGCTAGGCCTGCCGGCAATAACCAAGTGATTTAGTGATTTTTTAAAGAGGGATTTAATTGGTCTGAGAGTCGGGGAGATCACCTTGTTCGCTCTCCTTTCTTTTTTTGGATCCGAATAAAATTAAAGCAATTTTTTTTTTCCATCATTCTTAAAGAATTTCTAAATTTTTTTGAAAATTCCTGAAGTGTTTTTTTTTTCTTTTGGTCTATGGTTTTTGTTCAAATTTATTTATTTATTAATTCATAGCTAATATAATCGCTCAGGACGTGAAACAAATAACTGATTACTGATAAGAAGCTTTTAAAAGGTTAGGGTTAAATACAGTATAATACTATCACTCAAGAAATTTCGTCTTTTATACTCGCTTGTCGAATCGACTGATATGAGGATGGGAAAGAAAGACTTGACTTTGGAGTTTTTCCCAGCCGTTAATGAAGTGAAAAAAAAATAAATAAATAAAAATGAAGCAATTTTTGCTTCAAGCTTTTTTTTTTTTATTTATTTACTTGTTGGATAAATGAACTGGAATTTTATTTCTGACAAAGGAATTCTTTAATACTTGTTTTTCCTCTTAAACCAGTTTCTTACAAGCCAAGTTTAATGAATTTGATATAATAATATCGGTGGGAAAAAATTTTTGTAGAATGATTATTTTAGTTAGTCCTTCATAAAAGAAGTGAAAGGCTAATGTAACGTACAAGCCTATATAAAGGATACTAGGATTAGCGAAGCGGACAGTATTTTATGCACCATGGATCTGAAGCTTGTTATTCTCTCTTTATGTTTTTTTCTACTGGCTGTAAGCCTACAAGTTACTGCATCTCCTAGTGATGTTGCATTTGAAGGAGATCTGATCCGTGTTCGAAGAGAACCTCAAAGAAGACGGTCACAATCACGTAATTGTCGTCGTGGTCGTTGTTCGAATGCTCCCGGACCTTTAATTACCCTCCATGTCGATACCCCTTCGTAAGGGTTGGTGGTAATTGCGTGAGACCTGTCCAGATCTATTATTGATAGATCTTTTCAAAAATCCATCTTTGTATATATTTAACCCATCATTACAATATTTATAATTTTATCATGTAAATGATATTATACTAAGCAACTTCGTTAATGTGTTCTATACATAATAAATTTTACATTTTATCATAATAGGAATTTTTATGGTGTTTGCATTATTGCTGCTTTTGGTTTTATTTCCTCTTCCAACACTCCTTTTTTTAGTGTCTACAGTTATTTGAGATATACAAAAAGTATTGTGATCATCTTCAAGATTTGAACGTTTTAGACTCAATCAATATTTTCATGTGTGAGTATTTGTGAAATACAACGAACTAGATCGATGAATTTTGGTATGTGAAATGAAGATAAAGAAGAAAAACCCTGCTTCTCTCTCACCACTTCATTTTATTCCAAATATTTCGGTCACTCTACAGGGTGCATCTTCACTGGATATATGAATATTCTGAGAGTAGTAGTAAGAAGGCCTAATAATTGTAAAAAAGCGATAAATTTTCTAATTTTCATAATTTAATGACAACCTCTCTCAGAATTTTCATATAACCACTGAAGATGACTCATGTAGAGGGACGAAATATTTGCAGTAAATTGAAGTGGTGAGAGAGACTAGTTTTTTCTCTTTATATTCCTAATCTAGGAATACATTTATTTCACCTTATTTAGTGTTTCTTAAAATTATAGATCTGTAACAATTTTGAAAATAACTGCCTCAACTAGATTCAGTAGCTACTTTACCTTAGATTTTTTTTGAAATTTGTAATTTTTTTTCGCTATTTTAAAATGATTTTATTCTACTTGAAGAATTTTTGAAATTTTACTTTCTCTTACCTCTATATATATGTTAATATATATAGAGAGAAAGTATTGGATTCATGTTAAAAATTCGATGTCGAGATTTTGATGGATATACAAGTTTTGAGGTCCCCTGAATTCAAAAAAGTGGTTTTCGCTACATGGTCTGTTTGTCTGTCTGTGAATAAAATAACTCAAGAACGAAAAGAGCTAGGAGGTTGAAATTTTATATTTGTTTGGCACCCCCATGTTACGTGACACGAAAACTTTTTGAACTAAATAGTCCAAAGAGTACTATCAGTTTACTGATGCACTTTTTCCAGTTTTTTTTTCGATTATTTACCCTTAAAATCTTATGAAAACCAATTTAATCTTGTACTTACTTCATAGGAAAGATAGGAGAAATGAGTTGCCATGGTAACAAAATATAAATAGTTTATAAATTTTTTCAAATTCAAATGTACCATCGTACTGTTAGAAACTAAATATATCTCGACACAAAAATATCTGTTGTGAGACAGAGCACAACTTTCTATTATCGAAGG